>KN768086.1:0-12957 GCA_000816745.1 Ancylostoma duodenale | reverse complement strand
GCCCTCTGGAGCAGTTGACTCGTGGAATCTGTGTCTTCAGGCATACTCCTCTTCATTTTATTGTATTCAAAATAATGTCAGAACCCCAAAAACGGGTTGTCGGCCCAGCTTTGCCCAAAAACAACTTGCAAACAAGCTTTTGACTAGCAAATCATTGTCGACAAGCTTAACGTCATTGTGCCACCCAAAATCAAGTTGTCGACAGGCTTTTCTCCCGACAACTTGTCGCCAAGGAAGTGTGAAAACAAGTTGACGACAAGGTTTCGGACGGACAAGTTGTCGACAAGGAAGAGGAAAAACAAGTTGTCGACGAGCTTTTGAGCGGTCAACTTGTTGACAAGGAAGTGTGAAAACAAGTTGCTGACAAGCTTCTGGGAGAGCAAGTTCCAGATGCGATCAGAAACTTGCTCTCCAAATGCTTTTCGACAAGTTGTTTTTGGGGTTCCGAGATAATGACAAATATGACTGAGAGTGCATAGCGTGGGGAATCTCGTACTCCTGATTTGGCTCCGTCCTGACTTTTCCTCAAAGGAGGGCTCAAACACAGGTTTTTCAATGACGTAGTCGGGACCACCCGGCAGCTACGGTCCCATAAAAGCATCGAGAGTGACACTGTTTTGAGCACTCCGATCCCCTAATGGGCTAGGCTATCCACAAGTTCTTGCCTAAAGTAGTGAGAAGCTAGTTTTTAGCTGAAAGCTTCAAATTGTAGATAAAACTTGTTTCTAAGCTTCACACAGCTGCGGAGAAATCAGTTTTTGAATGGGAGCGATAGAACTTTCCTTACGTATTATAGTTTGAACTTTAACAAACTACCTTTTCAACAGGAGTTAAAGCGCAACATTCGCTGCTGTTCATATTCTTATGTTGGCTCGAAACTCTTGCACTGAAACCCATTTTCGATTCGAAATTTCTCGGTCTTGAATTGAAATTCTTCTGGAATAGAAAGTGGGAGGATGTTTTACTACTCCTCAACTATAAACTTATACTATACTTACAACTATATACTATTTGCAGACAACGTTCCATCCTTGAACAATAGTGTCATAAATTAGGAAAACGTTCAAAATTACACTTTCGGATAAACCTTCAGCGTAATTGACATGTAGTTACTTTTGGCAGAACTATAGGAAACGCGGCGAGTCCTCTTTTTTCCGCTTTGCACTGAATTTCCTCGAAAAACACGTCATATGATCTCTATTTTCATATTGCGCCGTACTTTTACCAGTTGACATCAGCAGAATGCACCAACGTCTAAAAATGCTTCAGAATTCATCAACTCCTCAAGGTTTTTTTTCTTGAAAGGGCACGGGTGGAAATTTTCGTGTTTGAAGTTCTACCGTATCCAGTGGCTACGTGGAACCACGGCCTGGTATTTAATGGTGAAATTGCGCGAAACACATCAGTAAAGCCAATGAGGTGTTCCCGTGCGTTCAAATGTGCGAACAAGTGTTCCTCTTCCTGTTCATGTGCCCAGCCACAGGGACATAACGCGTTTGTAAGCCTTCGTAAACTGACGTCTCGTTAGGAGGGAGCTTTGTCTTAGCGCTCCAACAGTACCCTTTTCGAAACTAATCCAAGGAGTATGACGTGATGCGAGCAAAACAAGGATTTCAGTCGCTGCAGAGCCATTTTTTGCAGACATAAATTCTTCCATCAAGTGCTCTCAAAGGCTTAACTCCTCTTCCACTTAGTTAAATGTTTCCAATCACGTCATTTGCCCCAACATCCATATGTACTTTGATAGCTTCTAGTTGCGTAAAAGCAGCACAACATAAGCACATGATATCCCCTTGTTTTCGGCTAGTTTAGGTTAAATATGCGCATGAGAGCCTCTTAGAATGACGCACCGCATGGATTAAAGCCTCTTTTCTAGGAGTCTAACTGTTTTACCTTTGCAAGGAAATGCCAAGTTCTCACTAAAAAGCTTCTTCTGGCGGCTGTTGATCCCGCTTCTAAAATCCAGACACAACAGCTTATTTAAGCACGCCTTCCCATGAAGGCGTCATTAGTTCCAGTTTTCTTTGATGCCATTACTTTGCATGCAGCTCTTTATTTGGCGCTAATATTCTGCAGCTCTTTATGAGGCACTAACACAAGCTTGCCAAATTCCACAACAATCCTACGAGTAGCGTCAACACGTTTTATAGCTCCTTTGGTGGTTGTTAAAATGCTTTGTGGACAGCCTGTTTGATTTATATGATTCTTGAAGGCCCGAAGAACGTGGTGCAATGGCATCCAGTGAGATAAAGGTAAACTCTTGAGCTCACTTCAGAAAGAAATTATATTATATTAATCACTTCTAAGGCAATGCTTAGCCAAAGAAATCCAGTCACTCATCCGAACCTCACTCTATTCCGGGGGGAGTGTTAATATTCTTGGAAAAAAGATTTTCAAGCACAATTACATCAATCTTGAGTTCCGAAAGTGGGCTAACACTTAGCGAACTATGCGACCCAACCGTGAGTCCTATGTGTTACTTGGCGCGATAATCACGAATATTAGTACATCCGTTTTGTTTCGTACCCCAAGACTACTGTAGGGAATCACTGTACCACAGGTACTGTAGATGTGCGCTTTGCATGGTAGGGTTATTTGACATGATGAATACTGATATGTCATTTATTCCATGGCGTGAAGCGTAAGGTATTAGCTATTTTATACCGTAAGGTGCAGGGCATATGCCGAGAATACTGCAAATACAGTTCCCTCAGCGTGGATACCGTGACCCTCTAGACTTCAGTGAACTGAATAGTCTTCATATTCATTATGAGCACTGTAAATGTGCGCTTATTAACACCTTCGCGACATTGTGCTCAACCGGTTGACACGCATGGTACGGCGCGTAGGACCGCGTGCTCAACCGGGTGAGGACGCTCTTTTCAGAGTTATATTTCTGTGAAGAAGTCATAATTAGCAAACTTCTATGTAATGCTATACTAACAAATGTTCAAGCTCTCTATATATGCACTGGACAGAGCGGATCTTCCCTCAAACGTTTTTTAATCCGTGGTTTAAATGTACAATAGAAAGAATGATATATATGAAAAAGAAACTATAATCAGCATCAAGTGAATGGACGACAAACACTTGGAAACACTCTTGACGGTCACAAAAGAGGAAAAGATCGGGTTCAGATTTTCGCAAATCCGGGGTATTATGCGGCGGAGGGAAAATTCCTACCACGTGGGACCACGTGCTCAAGCGGCTGAGCACGGGTCCCACTTGCACAAAAGCACGTGTGTCCCATGTGACGCAACATGCCAAAAGCGTAAGGTCGCGAATGTGATAATGACATCTCTGTAAGAAATAGTGCACACAGTAGCGCTGGTTCAAGCTGATCAAGTACTCAAAAATGTGAATGTGTTAGAGGATAAAATCCTCGTAGAGAGCTCTTGCATCACAAGGGCGGATTACCACGTCGAATGCAAGACATCACTTGGATTACCCAGGGTGAACGTTTTAACACCCTACAAGTTTGTCCATCGTTAACATCAACTTCTCCGCTTTGGTCCGCATCTGCTCGAAAAACATGTCGTGTGAACTCTATTTTTGTCACGTTCCTCCTTCACGTCCTTCAACTCTTGTACCCTTGGTAATCTCAGTGATGCATCCAGGCCTAGGATTCACTGGAAGGAATTTTCCTCCAGCGCTACTTTATTCGTTAGTGATAAATGCTTTTTACTCCTTTAGTTTCAAGAATCAGGAGTTTTCACTCGTTAGTTCGGCCAGAGTGGTAACCAGCCCCGCCCTCTTCAACCACACCCATTTCGTGTTCTATTGCGCAGGGGAGAGGGGGGGGGGGGGGGGGTTGGAAATTACTTTATGAAACAAATAAAAATTTAGTATGAGTCCATTTTTAATTGTTCATTTTTTTATCATCTTTAGAGTGATGAGTTTTATTATTAAAGAAAAGGACTGATGCTCTTATTGCTTTTATTCCCCTATCTTGATCTCCAAAGTGGCGGAGATACAACTCTTTCCAACGCTCACCCTCCCCCCCCCCCTCTGGCTTGCCAATCTTGCGTCCGGCTCCGCCTTATTATACTGAAATAGATTCTATGATGCCATTCCCATGACTGGTTTCGCCTTGACCTGAATTAAATGGAATAAAAAGTACAAATATAATGTGCCTTGTTGTTTCCCTTCCACGTATGCAGCTAGGAACATTCTTACTTAGGGAAGTTTAGTATGAATGTCTACATCTTCATTTCAGAACGGCTCATTCGTACAAGAGTGTTGCTCAGAAAGTTGGACATTCAAAGAGATGGTAAGATAAAAAGGCATTCATAGGCTGTTACTCTGATTTTCTGCTTTACTCAACCCTTCATTCGACCTTTGCTGTGCTTTGCTCATCTGCCTCTCATTGTTACTTTTTATAATAACAACAAGTTATCGGAAAGATGAGGACAAATTACATTTTATTATTTTCTGACTTCCTTGAACGTTACCGATGAAAGGGTTTTGACTCGGAGACATCAAGGAAATCACGCAGCCGTAGTTTCCAGCAGGAAACCGGAAGTATAGAGAAGATTTTCTAGTATTACAGCTTCTATTATCTTAAGTAAGGATTGTCCTAATGTTATTACTCATGTATTCCAATTGCATAACATTACAAGAGAGAATAGGGCAGCTTCCTTAGACCTAATCCTCGTACCAGTGTCATTATACCTGACGGTGTCCTCACCTCTTTCTTCCTATCCCCCACCCCCTCCTCTTCCCCTCCCCCGCCCCCTTTAATACAGTTCTCCTATCCATTCTGGTTCCACTTCCCGGTTTGCTGCTTCGAACTTGTATCCATTTTAGTATCTAACTTCTTTGGTATTCGAGGACCTTGCTTCACCTACATATACTAAATAAGTGTATCAATAGGTAAACAAGTAAGTAATCAATTAAAATCTTTCCCAACGGCACCAAAGCCGCTAACTGCCCAATGATTGAGTGCGCTCAATTTTCGGAGAGCACTTTGGCCTTATCGCTCTTTTGAGCAAAAATGGATCACCTTAAATGTACCTCTTTATATCACGCAACACTCTTTTTCCCTCGTCATAGCAAATGTCTTCAGCTGCGCAGTGTGACAAATAGCTCATTTAATAAGAAAATTTAGAAAATTATTGTCTGAAGCTCTGCTTTTCACCGTCTGCAGTAGAAACAAAGCTCATGCAATCACCCAATGCCCTCCGGAAATTTTTGTTCTGCAGCAGTATACGAAAAAATTTCACAAAGAAAATTGGTCTCGTCTTCCCCTAGTAGAGTTCAGGCTGAACTGCTGAATTGTTGAATAATTCATGGAGATACATATCTTCGTCCAAAAAACTTCCGCTCGATTATTTTCTTATTATTTTTTTCAGCAAATTTTCCTCGGGGATATTTACATAGGTATGAATACTGTATCATATATAATAAAAAGGGGTGAAGCGCTCAGAACAAACCCTTCTTTGAAGGCCCTGTTGAGTCCCACGAAGAAGAAGTAGCTAAAAAAGTGGTTGGTAAGTAAGATGACCGACCTACATATGTACGTTAATACTGGTAAGATCTTAGTAGAGCCAGACACGAGAATCTTGCAAAATCCTCTTCCCTTTCAATATGTACTGCAGGTAAGAGACAATGACCACGAAAAATGAGCGGATTCCCGACGAAAAACCGAATTGTTGGGGCTAGATGAAGCTATGTATAGTCCCTATGCGCAATTGGCGGAAAATTTTTGAGCGCGTCCAGCATGCGGCGCGTGCGCGGCGCGGCCCTCTTCTGGGGCTCTCCGGTCGATATAGGTCAACCGCAGGTCTCACACCGTCAAATAAACTTCAACTAAAGAAAAAAATGAAAGAAAAACACTCATATGGGCCAAAAATCTGGCGAACGAAGGGGCCGCTGCCGCGAAAAGGCCGCGCCGCATGCTGGGCGCGCTCTAAAATTTTCCGCCGATTGCGCGTAAGGACTTTACATAGTCTTATAGAATAGTGACAATAGGCTAACAATTCCACTTTAATAGCAACCGGATTGGAAGTGTGGTTTTTAAATTGAGATTTTGGATACCGTTGGTTCCCTACCCTTGTATGGGTGAGCACCGAATTATGCTCCTTCCACATTCTTCACTGGGAAGAGAATAAGGAAATGGAATGTCTGATGTGTGCGTCTGTGGTTATGTATAAATTATCACATATTCTTTTAAATTCTTTGAAGAAGAAGTAGAAGCAGTGAGAAGCAAAACTCAAGTAAAACATTCGAGAGGAAAATTGCTAAAGAAGTGGCATTAATGCTTAGCTACAGCACCACCCAACGGACGCACCCAGCAATTTCGTAAACAGAGCACTAGGGTTCCATCCCTCGTGGGGATCTCAGCAAGGGTAATTGAAGGACATGTGGTTAACTAAGCCCATTATTGAACTGAAACGGAACAGAGTTCACTGAGGTGGGAATGTTCGTTTGTGTACGAAGCGTGGAGCGGAAGAGGACGGGATTAGTACTGCCCTCATTAGTCAGAAAAAGGCTAGCTCAAAAGTTCCTCTGTTACACCTTCATACATCAGATATAACATCAGCAAGTCACTTTTTCGAGGGCAAGATCATCTGAGTCCTTTACTCCTCCCTCGACAGGCTATTTATTCCCATGGTGGTGAATATCTATCCCATTTGGACCTTCTCACAAAAACTTACGCTCCTCATCTCAACATCGCTTGGTGGCATTACCCCACCTCTGATTCGTGTTTTATGGTCTATTTTGAGCGAAGGCCAAGATTTGTATTGATCTTTTATTGAACGGCTAATGTTTCGGCCCAGTCGCCTTCGTCAGAGCCTGGAAAAGTCAAAAACAAGTACGATTTACCCCTCAAACACCTTATCACATCAACAGCACCTAATCCAACAAGCGGCATAGGACTAGAACAGTACCAGAGAAGAAGGTAACCATGATGCTCACCTTGACAGCCGAGATGCTGATGGAATAACGGACCACCTAGGATAAAAGTGGGCCGCTTAGGGTATTAAAGTGCCTTAAAGAACCGCCAACGTGGGTCAAAATCCGCATAGGTTCTGGTACAGTACAGTGGTACATATTGTGAACAATTTGAAGGCGGAATTCTGCGCCTGACAGTCCAACGAAGTTGATGGCAGCATCCACCAAAAACTCTCCTCGAGCTTTGCACATGTGAGACTTTTAACTACAGAGCGGAACCGTGAGTGCTGCAATCCATCTCTCAATGAAGTGCTAAAAGTTTTGGTCACCCTGATTACCCGGTACACAGTTTTAATCCAGGTAAACCTCTGGAAGGGCCTCGTCCTGTGTTTGTTCTTGAGTTTTGCACCACTTTTCAGCTCTTGGGTCGACTCATTATGAGTTTATATTATGTCATCTAATTAAATTATGCCCTTCCCCATTTTGTCGCAGAAATGAATAGCCTTCACTTTGCACTTTGAGCCCCAGAGGTTTATAATCCACCATCATCACCTTTGCTTCTTCCGCGTTGTCTACTTCCTCGTTTGATTTACACGCTTCGAAATGGACCATTGTGATCTGTCTCAAGTGAAGTGGAAGTTGTGTGTTTGTGAACAAAAACTGCAAATTGGAGATTCTCTCTAGTGGAAGAGCGTCTAGCGAGCTCTCGACTTCTGGTTGCTCGGCTTGCCGAGTTTGTGGAGTTTTTTCTAGAAAATAACCTAAGCCTCACCTCTAGTAGAAGTGTCCGAATGGCAAAAATTCCGAGCCCTCTGCAGGATGCGTACTTACATGCTCACATGCTAAGTGGTTTTCGCAAGTTCGGCAACAAGTTCTATGACATTATAGTATTTCACAAGTCGATTTTTTAATAAAAAGACCATGCATACGTGGATTAGCCTTACAAGGACAAACTAGAAATACTCTTCAAAGCATCAACCATAACTTTCTATGAATTGTTCGATGTCACCACCTGTTTGGAGTAGAATAACAAGCGAGAGGTTTTTGCGAAAACGAGAACTGTGATATCAATGAAATGCGTGGATGTGCAGACGATCAAAGTCCTACAATGCAGGTGGTGTAGCATGTGCTAAAAGGCCCCAATAACTGGGGGTTTCTTGTGTGCGTATGTATGCAACGCATTTATCAAGTCTACGACCTCCCTGACCATCCCTTCTATGTTAATCTACTCAAAGCAAAATAACTATGTATTAAGTTGGCTCAATCTGAAGGAGCTACTTTAAGGTTTATACCAGTTGTTGGCTTTCGAACTACATAACTCTTGATAAATCTGACTTAAGTGAACTCTTCAAATTATGTCTTTACTGCATTTTGGAACCCAAGTTAATGGTGGTTCTCTCGCACTTTACTATCAACGGTTTGTCATCCATCATCAAGATGGTCACCACCACCGTTTTTTCTATCTCCTCTATCTTCTCTCTGATTGGGACCGCTTTCTTCTGAACATGCTACTTACTTTGATCCGTTCTGAAGAACATAAGGAAGGAAGTGCTTGATGTCGAAGACTTGTCAAGAGCAGTCATTTCTTCAGATTGAACTGTCATTTTTACGCAGTTCATGTCTAGATTCAGTCAAGACAATGACGTCAAGTTCTTCTAAAAACTAAAAACTGAGCCGAAAAGGAGAAAGTAGGAGAGACATCACGTCCTCTCTACAAGAGTCTGGACGAACATATGCGAGCGCTATGTAATCCTACCTCGTATCCCAGTAGTAGTTTCTCGCACCACAGCACGTTCTACCACACATAAGAAGATCCAACTAGAATCAAAGTCACTACATACAGTACACATCACAGGATGCTCCATAGAAAGAATACAGACATTCGTATGGGAGTCCCACACTACAGAATGATGACCCTCCCAATTTTATCCCGCAAGCTCCGGCGGGAGACCGGATTTTGTCCCGAAAATGATACCAGTGTCATAGTGCGTGGGACGTAGAGATTTCGACAACGTCACATCGGTCGCACAGTAGCATTCATTCTTATGCGAAGGGCACAGTCGTGCTCACCCGTTTTTTCACGTGAATGCAGTTGCGCATGTTATAGGCCTGACGGAAGTATTATTATGCCGAAAACTTGCAAGCAAAGCTGTTTCACACAGAAGTTCTCAAGCTCGTACAAAACAACAGTTATATTCAATGAGACTCTGGGATATCTCCGACCTATCGTAAAAACTTTTGTAAAACAACATTCTTTGTAGTCAGTTGATATGCTTGTTAGCCAGTACACGAGGTTGTTAGTGATCTTGTTTATTGGCCCTCGTTTCAGCGGCTTCGCCTTCGTCAGAGCCTGAAAGGATCAAGCGATCTATGAAGGTAGCCGCAAAAACGCCTCTTCAGTCAAACATCAGAACGAGGCCATACCCCAATACAATGAAACCCTTTTGAAAGCCAAAATCTATTTCTGCAAGTCCACCGAACGCTAGTGTTTTCAATGTGCCATAATTCATATTTCGGCTTAGATATCACGCAATTGGAGAATTGGAAGGAGTCCATTGGTTATGGTGGGACATTCCTCTTTGCGGTTCATTTTTAGATTTTTGGCATGAATCCAAAACGCTTCGGTTAATAAGTATTTCAACTGACTACTATGCCGAGGTTCAATGACCAACCGACTTGGGAGCATTTTTGTAGTAATTTCGGGAACTTCTGAAACCATCCTTGTATCGCTTTCATGTCACATCTCCTTTGGATTACCCATAGATCCTGTCCCTGATGAAACAGGCTACTTGAATCGACAAACACCAAATTCCTCCCTATGTTGAGACAGACTGGAAATTCCCAACACATACTTAGCATTATTCTAAATACCACCCAGGTCTCCGAAATGCCGTCTAGGCGTGAAAACACGTCCCATCGCGCTCTGTTTGTCTCGATTAATATTCAGCGCCTAATAGTAGGTGGAGTCACTGAAGCGGAACAGAGGTCTATAGATCACTTCATTTGCAACTCGTGGCCTTTCGGTCGTGTGGTGCTCATCATTCCTTATTTCTGAGGGTTTTTTTCTCATGCAGCATAGTTAATGGATCATGATGCATCGCTAGTACGGAGTGTCCGGCTCAGTTTCCTTTACTTACATAATGTTCGCTTCCACAGCAACTACTACAGCAGTAGAGAAAAAGTGGTGCCTCTTTTCAGTTAGCTATAATATCCAAGAAAACCTGGACATTGACCACCCATTCTTTAGCATTACATTCTTGCAGTATTTCCAGTATTTCAGCAAAATTCCTCATTCTCAGTTGTGCACGTGAGACCACACATGCACCGAAATATACCAAAACGTCATCTTGATGGAGTGATGCCCTGAGACACATATTTTTAGAAACCATGTTTGTTTATGGTCTCGAAGCGAAGTTATTCCACGAACCCCGTTTCAGTGCAGGTGCTTTGCGTAAAATGCCACGAGACGCCTGCGTATTAATGGCTTCATTATAAGAATTGACGCGAAGAAAGCAGAAACCTCTTTGAAATCAGCTGCATTGAGGCTCTTTATTCATTCTGATCAGAAATTTCATCGTTCGATCTCGCTTTTTGGATAGTTTTGTGTTGAGAGCTGTAATTGTTCTTGGAGAATACTGCTTAGTGTAAACACGCATACCGAATTTACGTAACTCCATCGAAACTCTGGAATGCTAGGAGTTACTAAATTTGGTCTCTACAAAAACCTGGAGCTCCGCCAATATTTGGACACCGCTGCTACCTTTACTTATGTTTTTTAGACCTGTTCTGCCTGTATTGCTTTCGATGACACTTGAATACAGTCGATGAAGAAAAAAGATGCTGGGAAAATTTGATATCCCTTTTGCTGAAGCTCACATCAACACATTTGTAGTTTCGATTTTTAGCTCGTTGCTGTTTACTTCGTCTAGTTCTGGGATGCGTCGATCACATCAAGGGGGAAATCCCTTAAGCCTTTGTTTTTGATTATTTACCCCTTGCTAAGCCTACCCGTACTTAATTCTATCTATGTATTTGCTTTTTTTTTTCTTCCATTATTGCTCGACAAATTGCTCGTTATCTTTGTATTAAAGCGCGTTTCTAATTAGAAAGCGTTAAAAATAAATGAAAAGTATCGATCTGCCCAATGCTGTTGGCGATTTCTTATGAAAAAAATTTGATCAAGGGAATTTCCAGGGCAATGAAAGGGCCATCATAAAGCACCTTCTCTGATCGTTGATGGCAGCCTTCAATGATTACAGTTTTCTGCCATCACTGCCACCACTCCTAAAAACTCTGGCAATTTTTTCTCTCTCTGGACTTGTTGGGATTCCTGCTGTCGTGATTTGAAATCCAGAAAACGCCTTGCCTCCTTGAGCTAAAAGAAATCATATCTTCTTCCCACACAATTCCTGTACAAAGTCTTAACCAGCTGAGGCTGGTTCACATCTTGGGTGACGTTAATCAAACATCTGTGCATTTATTCATTTATCCCATATTTATTCTTGTTTTCGCAAATGTTTCGCGCTATTTCTATATGTACATATTATATTTTTGTTATTCGCCGCCCCTAATCCTTTCATATTCAAGGCTCTTCAGATAAAAGATGTTGGCAGCACTTCTCCTTTCGACGATGCTCCTCGCTCACGTCAACGCCCAAGGTCGGTTCTGCCTTTAAATTCCTGCTTATCCAACAAGACCGAGTTTGGACTCCGAGAGGTTTTGGCAGAAAATATTCACAAAAACTAAATTAAAACGATACTCCTAACTGAATCTACCCTACATTACTAGAATATGTAATATTAGGAGTAAAGGCGTTGCTCCTTGCCATTTGCGAAAAGGTTGTTTTCTCATCCAAGTGATTTTCCTTCCAGAGATGAACAATATTTTCTCATTTAAGTGGTTTTCTTTGCAGGGAAAAAACGTTAAATAGCCTGAGATAGTATTAGAGTGACTATAAATTGGTGGGTAGTTGAGCCAAGTTGCATCTTTTCTTTCAACTCTTCTAAATGCTGACATTATTGTATCATTGGCGGTGGTATTACTAGTTCTTATGAAACACCAGCTTGATGTATTGGATAAATATTCCAAAGTA
The DNA here is from genome assembly GCA_000816745.1 of Ancylostoma duodenale. Lineage (NCBI taxonomy): Eukaryota > Metazoa > Nematoda > Chromadorea > Rhabditida > Ancylostomatidae > Ancylostoma > Ancylostoma duodenale. The sequence continues at coordinate 971 of KN768086.1, read as the reverse complement.
AAAATAAGTTAATCTTGATGTATTGGATAAATATTCCGAAATAAAAGGTAAATAAATATTTCAAGAACGTATACCTTGAAGGTCAAACATATATGGTTGTGGTGGACAAACAGGAAATTATTCTCTGAGGATAGGCTTATAGGCGTACATACTCTCATGCATAAATTTATCATTGTCAAATTTGAATGGTCCTTTTTTCTGTCTCTTCTGGAAAACAGTGGAACCTCGAAGACTGTAAAGGGAGGTATGTTACGGTGTATGTTACGACTGTCATGGGTAGCGATTTGACAATAGCGATTCCTTGAGAGAAATTGTTTTGTGGATTCGTGTACTTAAATGGCTCTCTTTATTCCAGAATACCCAACCCAACCGTCAGAGTACTGGTATAAATACTTGTATACGTACACATAGATAAATTAAGACAAGCACCTGTAAACTGTACCTACATAAATTCACTGGAATTCGCGCTGGTCTAGATCAGTTGGGAGGGAGGAAGAAAACCTCCACGAGCGATAAATTGGGAAAATACATCATCAGACCGAAACTTGGACAAATTTCCGAGAAACTTTGGCCAATAAAGAGAGTTCTATAACAACCCGTACGGCACAGCAATTGAAGAAATGAGCAAAAATCAGGAGCAAGCATAAAGCAGTTCTTAGTCAGTTTTTTTTTCAATTTTTTTTCTTATCCATTTCTTATCCACGAAACGAACTGTTAGCGCACACCTATACTTTGTGCTTTGCGCATGATGTATGGCCGTTTTAATGAATTGCATTCATCTTCCGCTACGCTTAACTATACATCTTAACTATACATCATCCAGGTGGAAATAATTTCTGACGCGATGCTGCGCTTCTCCAAAAATAATGATCAGCATAACGGAAATTTCAGGAACCTAGCAGGGGAAAGATACTTGAAATCTGGGCGAAATTGTTCTGCCCAAATTATACTGAAGTGCCATGGCTTCTCTA
>KN768085.1:0-12992 GCA_000816745.1 Ancylostoma duodenale | reverse complement strand
CCCCTCCTCACCCTAAACTCACGACCGATTCTTGCGGCGTTTGACTGAAAGTACGATGGGAAATCAAACTCCACGCATTGGTACAAACAATGCATGTACGTAACATTTATAAGAAAAAAGCCCTAATCACCTTACTCGCACATTTCTAAAAGTTCTGCACGCATTGAGCTCAAAAAAGCTCTGCTAAAGGGAATAGAGGGTGTAATTTGTTTAGCTGTTTTTCTCCTACTTGTTAGAGTTTTTCCGAGCGGAACGTCTGGGAAGGTTCTTTTGTGACAAATGCTCTTTTTTTCTCTATAGAGCTTCCGTAATGTCTTTGATTCAACTCACCAATTTGTTAGGTTAGCTCGTAATCCCTGTCCTCATTAGCAGCTTCTTTTTAAAACTGAACAGTTCCACGCAATGCACTAACAATCAGTGACACATCGATCATTAATGTCATCTATTACGGTAGTCCAACTCCGTCAACGCAGAGGACGGCCGACCTATTTGAAAGAAAAATCTGAGACTGCTACTGCGACGTGGTCACAAGCTTTGAAATCTTTTCGGACGGAAGATTTTTAAACATATAGAAATGGTAGTCTGACACCAGTTGAACCCGATCAGCTCAAATTTCGTCCGAGAATACCAGGTCATACGTTACAGCTCAGCTTTTCAACACCAATCTTCAGAGGCAGCACCCATAGTGATCTTGCTTCCACAGATTTTGCTATATGTATTTCTGAGTTTAGGCTTGGCCTTTATATGGTGAGAACGAACGCAGTGTTCAATTGTATTCTTTCGTTGAAGACAATTTTCATTGCCACCATTTGGCCCACTTGTAAAGGATGGCCGAGTTGCCCGAGCTTGAAAATGGAAGGGGGTGGGAGTGAAAGCAGGTTTTACCATGAGGAAAGAAAGTGATTGCAAACAAATACATCCATTCATTTCATGCTATAACTCATCCTATTTGAGCGTTGAAACGCATCTAACCTCTTTATATTTAGAGGGTGCCTATGTCTAGGACGGTGAAACTTCCGTTGAGTTGTCTGGACAACTGCTAAGCATACAAAACGATCAAAATCTCGAAAGCCAAAATCGCGAAAAGTTAATTTTGTGCTATCGTTAAGCGTATATTGAATGCTAGGGGAACAGATGCCCGCATCCTGTTTTTTTTTTTCGTCATTTTGACGTTATATCCCGTTGCAAAATATTTCACCAGTCGAGACCATGTTGCGGTAGTAGTATCGTAATTTTCCGTTCAAACTGGTAGCCCTCTGTGGCGATGAAATCTTGTCAAAAATTAAATCACTTTAATAGATGACAGAAATGACGGATGTGCCAATGGTTAAGAGTACATTTTCGTAAAACCGGTCAATATTGAAATGAAACTGCTAATGAGGACAGGGATTGTGAGCTGGCCTAATCAAATAATGACCAAGAACAAAAACATGACAAAGGCGCGATAGAGAAAGATAGAACTTTTGTGGAAGCCCCCAGACATTCCGCTCGCAAAAAGTTCGGCGAATGGGGAAAATCATTAGTAGAAGAACTACTAAACATATTACACCCTCTACTTGCTTTTTTCTGAGCTTTTGTGAACGTTCTTACACGGTCACCCCACAAAAAGTTCAACGAATAGGGAAAAAATGTTATCGAAAAACATCTAAATATATTACACCCTCTACTCCTTTTTTTTGTTTTTGTGGACGTTCCTATACGTTCAGCCGGCAAAAAGTGCAGCGAATGGGGAAAAAATGCTAGTAAAAAACAACTAAACATATCACACCCTCTACTCCCTTTTTTTGAGTTTTTGTGAACATTCATACACATTCAGCCTGCAAAAAGTTCAACGAATGGGAAAAAATATTAGTAAAAAACAGCTAAACATATTACACCCTCTACTCCCTTTTTTCTCTTTTGAGATTTTTTGAACTCATTGCGTGCAGGACTTCTGGAAATGTGCGCGTGAGGTGAATAGTGCCTTTTTTGAATAAATGTTACGCACAAGCAACGTTTACGTACGCAATCGCTTGGAAGAAAACGAAAGGAATTCCTCACACGTGGGATAGAAGAAGCAGAGGAACCACAGGATAAAAGACATCTCAAACGCAGTAAGAAGCCAATCAGCTGCACATCTAGCTTTCACAAACGTTCCTGATCTTTTGATGTAGTATTCCCTTGGAACGCAATGTCTTGGTAGCAGCATACGGTCGATACGTGACAGTCGCGCGTTTTCGTGATTGGTTGATGCGATCGATATGACTAGTGAACTGCCCCCTCAACTTTAATTCTATGCACAACCCGCCCACTCACCTATAAACCCCTGTATATCTGAGGATCCTACTCTCGCAGAAATGCTACTGAGTTGTACAAGCGTGATGATCCCACGTAATAAGTGAGGAGAATCCATGAATGCGGGATCAATACAATCACCAATTCTCCTTCAATTCTTGTGTCGGATCTCGATAACGCTGTAATTCAAACAGCTTTTTATCGTAGAAATCCGTAATAGGAGCATTATTCTGAGTCATTCTGGAATCAACACTTGCAGACCTAGAATGTCAGGCCGTAAAGTATTCATTAAAAAACGTGTTTCTGGGTCAACGATCTTTACATTAAGCACACATTTTTTCAAGGCACACATCACGAACCACTCACAGCTGTACTTTCACAAGTCGCATAAGGGTGGTGAGTGTCTGTCCGAATGGAGAGTGCCGAAAAAGTAGTATTTTGAACATTCGTTAATCATCGCGTGGATTGATGTATGTACCTACTGAAGAGTAAGAAAAAAAAAACAAATGTCACAGGATTTCAAGTGAAAATATGTATTGATTGGAGAGCTTACCAAACACTTGTTTATTACTCTCCAAAGTCCTTTTTTTCGAATTTCATAGCGGAAAAGTATATGCAAGCTTTGGAAGTGCCTGAAGATGTTTTTTTGCGAAGTTTTCATGAATGAGCATTTTTTCTGCTTTGTTTCTCCCACACGGTTCACTCCATGAACACACATAGCTACCAGGGCATTTGCTGAAAATTTCATAAATTTTTCTGAGAGTCCACATAAGTTCGATCTAAGAAGGAATATTGGCGCACTGGTGAACATGGAAACAAAAAGCTCACCTTTCCCAACTTCAGAGGTGTTGATGCCATTGCTTACCAAGATATTCTTGACCCTCTACAATGATGAGCACTCTTCAAACATTACCTTTCAAATTACTTGTCCAATTAATAGTACGTAAGTACCCAGGTACCGTAATTTAGAGTTAATGAATCACTCGCCACAATTCTCACACAATTAGTAGCAGTTGAAAAAATATGTTAATTAAGTTACCGTTACCAAGCTAACTGGGTCTCCAGCCCTTTTTGTGTTTAATCAGAGGGGACGTCGTAAAGTCGTGTCTATTCTTCTTGGGGGTGTGAAGCAACTTTTTAGAGAAAAGTTTAACATTATCGCTCATGTGCCCAACCAATATCACATTTTTTAGTGAGAATGCTTGAAATTGCTTGAGATAGTGGCAATTTTTCGAAATTATCATTAAGAAAAGTACATCTTTGAAATCTCAGAAGTTGATAAGGGGATTAAGTTCGTCAAAGGTTACTGATTCGGAAAATTAGAGAAGTGTTCAGACGTTACAAATGGGAAGGAGAGTCAGCTTATATGTTTTTTTTCATTTGTTACTCTTGGCTTCTTCCGACTATCCTTTCACAAGATATGCCTTACAAAACAAATGAGGTGTTTTGCAAACCTGTGATTGTCAACTGAGTTTTTTTTTTGCTGCGAAATCTCGACAGAAGTGCTAGATTGTTCGTTGAGAAGAGCAGTTTCTATCCCTATCTAATAAAGCTTAATGTTAACCCAAATTAAGTTAGAGTGCCAATCCATGCTAGGTAAGAGGCACTGAAACTCAACATCCCAAAGCCTCATTTGTTACCAAAAGCAAATGCTCGAAAAAGGAGTGTGAAAAGCAACCTTTTTAGACACTCCATCGACTTGTCAACTGAGGAAATATAGAGCGATAGACGCCCTTGCACATGTTTCCATCTGATCATCCCATGTTCGCTCGGAAGAGTCGTTTAAGCTCTCCTCCGAATTTTACCTATTCGAAAACAAATCTGAATACATATCATGAGATTCAAAACTTCTCCTGAAAGTTCCTAGATAAAGCTAAGCAGCGAGCGCAGCACAAACTGCACATAGGATTGCGTCCTGAGGTAGTCTTAGCCTCTAGGACATACATAGGAAACCTCCCCAGATTTGTCAAGTTCGGTGTAGGATCGCGATAAGCGATTGCTTATCCCTGTTTTTACAGAGGTGACTAATGACTACTTCACGCGATAAATTTGCCGTACTGTAAGTCCTGAATTAGCACGCACACATGTACATTGGAGAGCATACACATATTTAGTTGGCCACTCATTTTGACCGACAAATTGAATTAACTTATTATAAACCAACGAAATCTTCAAGAACCCCGACAGTAAGATGAGTAAAAGCTGGTAAAGATTTGAATCCGTATCTCATGCCTGGAAAAGGCCAAAAGCTACGCAGGAATTTCGGGCGTCTTGTGAACGCTCGAGTGCAAGCAATTGAGTCGACGTCTTATCTCTCCAGAACTGTAGCGCTTAAACAGTACCTAAATTCGCGTATAAGGTTTAGATAAAGAATGAGAACTGGTTTTTTATCTACCTTATTCTCGTCGCGTTCCAGCGAACGAATTTGCTCGTTTGAGGACTTGTGGCTCAGAATGTAATGTATCTTGGAATATCATCAACTTTATCTTCCAGAACTCATTGTCTTCAAATGTAACAAGGTATTGCTGAGAGTTCTAAGAACTTTTCTGCTTTTACTTTTCCGATTTTCCGAATATGTATTCGCTTCTTGAATCACCTTCTTGAAGAGAAAAAACACCCTTTAGATGATTTTCGCATAGCTTTCAAACAAACCAAGAGAAAAAAACAAACAAATCCAAAATTGATTTGTGCTTAGTTTCTGTTACGTGCATAAACCATATACGGAGAATAAAACGCTCTCTGTTAGGCTATTAGGCTCGAGTCTCTTCTAACCACCCATTCTAAAGACCTCATCATCCAGGATCTTGACAATCCCTTCTTTTACGCTCACGTGTAGACTGAAGCTGTCTGTTTTATTTTAAGTGCTTCGCGGGAATCTCCACTGCTTGTTAACTCGATCGGATCACAAATTATGACGATATTGAACCCTTTGGGATTTCGAGAATTGTTAGGACTTTCCGCTGGATTTCCGGTGACGTTTAACTAGCACATACTTCAACATGTCCTTAAAGTCCACGGTTGCTATGCCTCAGCGCTTGCCACATAACATTTGCAAATAGTACATTGCTGACATTTCTGGTTCAATATCTATAAAGAAGTATTTGTTTACAACGTAATGAATTATCTCGGGGATAGCCTCACAGGTGGCAGAAATGAGTAAGTACAGAGACTGTTTAATTATGGCTGTAGATAATGTCGCGTTAAAATAGTTTTAATTCCCTTTAAAGCTATAAGGTCAGACGGCGGAAATGCTAAATCTAAAAAATGAACTCATCCGGAACTTAACATTTTCAAAGAATTCATGTTTGGCCAGCTAAAGTGTGTTGATGATACCCCTTGTTTTCGCCTTTCGAGTTGTTTGTATTAGAGATTTAGAGATCGCAAATCTTATGTAGTGTAGTTTCCGGGATGACCTTAAAGTCCTGAAACTTACAGTTACCAATTAAGAGAAGCTTGGGGCAAAAATCTCTGCCAAAGATTTTTTGATTATGTTGTTGCGAAATCTTTACGCTTTATTAGTACTAGAGTGTAGTGTTAAGCTTCAATAGTGTTTTTGGAGAAAGTTAGACAGGGGTGTAAGAGCACGAATATGAACAAGCGAAAAGCTATTCAATAGCTAACCATGGTCGGGATCCCTCGTCATTTTGAAGACAGTATCCGCTGAAATCTTTGAGTTCAAGGCTCTATCGCGTTACGGAGCTGAGAAGGACGCAGAACTCATATTATTGTAAGTAATGAAACTGCAAAAAAACACAAGAAGAGTCCATGAAATTGAGGCGCCGCATCCTGTGCGGTTAAAAGCGCTAGCATATGTTCTACTAGGCGTTGTTCGTCGGTCCAGCCACAAAAATAAAATGCCGTACGGCTGCATGGAGGACGCCGAGCTTGCGTTAACTGGCGCGTCGTAAGGAATGAGTTCAGATAAAGCTACTGGGTTCACTAGTTTCTATTCTTTGTCTTTTTGATCATTGGCCCTTCAACTCAAAGTCAAAAATCTCGACGGGTAGTACCTTTAAGGAATATTAGTAACATTTATTCATCTGTTCTTGCACAAGGCAAACGTCCACCCGAACCTACTTTTTTACAATTGGTCTGTTTATCCATTCGCACTCCGAAGCGAGCCCATAGGTGATTTTTGACGTGATTCAAACTGCACAATAGAATCTGACGACAAAAGTGATACTCAACACATTATGAAGCTGAGGAGGGGGATATAGGAATTGGAACTGCCAGTAAGAGAGAGTAGCTGTTTCATTAGGTTAGAAGTGGAGTGAAGCAAGGATTACATTCTAATCAGTATAAGTAAAAGGCACGGCCTCGATGCGTCTCCGTAGGTTTGGGTTGGAAATCATCAGCAAACATTCCCAGGTTTCATAGTGCAAACTGAAGGTAACCCTTTGTCCTTAAATGAGCGGCAGAATTCAGTACTTACCTGTTGCTCCTATTTTGAGGATGCGCCAGCATGAAACCCATTGTCTTGCAGCCTCCTTTCCTTCAAATGCTGATTCTCCAATATGACAACAAAGGAAGTATCAGGACCAGTACAGGTTTCATTGACTGTAATGAGTGGATAAAGCATGGCATTATCGCTTGTCAGGGTGAAAAGAAACGTTGCACTCGTCATTCATACCTAATGATACAGTAAATTTCGGTAGTGAAGTGTTACATATTTCGCCATAGAAGTAAATCTTAAGTTTATCATTGGAATGAAGACCAGGCCTTTAATCATGAACACGAAAAGCAGGTTTTGCTGGTATCTCATTCGTCCGACCAAGACAATGTTCTGGAAGAGAGTAGCAAAGCGGCTTCAAGAGCGATATTCTTGCATCTTGTACTACAAGAGAGTTTGTAAGTTCAATATGTACATACTGAAAAGTTTATTCAGTTTTTTCTCCTTTCTTTCCCCAAAAATATTTTCTTGAGAAGTCTCCTTGTTGATGCTGATTACGATTTTGATACTGACAGTACATACACACGTATGGAAGCCTGATTGAGATTCTTTTTATGAAGTTACATCAGGTTGCAGTCTCACACTTACTGACAATTTTCTCTCACTCGCTATTTCTAAATGTGCTCGCATGTGTCTCCCATATCTATGACGGCATATACCTAAACATTCCTTGAACAGATTGGTCTTTTCTACGGTTCATTAGAAGTAAAAACAGTGCTCGCAGCAATTACATTTCATTCATCAATAGTCTAGAAAACTCGCAACGTCAGAATTTCCTTGTTATGGAAATGCCAAAACACAGACTGTTGATCTCCGGACATGTTTTGTTATGTAGGTACGATGCGCTAACTGGGAATGTTTGAATGCTAATTCTTGAAAATTTTAAGACGTCGCTTGAAGCATGAGCTTTTCACGTCATTACACAGAATTGGTGAAAGGTTGGGAAAACGTGTAACCACCACCTAGAAGATGACAGCCTTTCCAGGAATCTCCATAAGTACCTCTTGTATGTGACGATGTCAGACTAAGAATACAGGGAAGAAATGTAATTGATGAAATCGACTGTTTAGGCATAATGGCTACCATAAAAACAATCAGAAACCAGGATTCAACTTCTCTAATATGGATTTGTTGTTTTAGGGATAACTACAATCAAATATGTAACTAAGCCGGGATTCAGTGTCTTGATTGTTGTGTCATTTATCAAATTGCCAACAATTTTCTTAGTTGTGAAAATTGTCGTCAATGAAGCGTTTTCAAGCTTGTTTCTAGTGGCAATTTTGACATTCATCGGTCTGTAAAATATCTGTGATCATCTTGCGATTCTTCGAATTTCACCGCAAAGTTGCACGCTTTTTGGGCCACTCTTCTTTTTCCTTTAATTGACAAGCCGAAATCCACCAACACTGGAACACTGTGTGGGATCTGTGCAAAAGAAATGACGCGTTTTCTGTTGGCGCCGACTTTTTCCACAAGGTCAACAAACGTAACCTCGGCAGTCAATATAACGCCTTAAATTAGCAGGGACCATTATTTGTCGCACTAGCAGGTTCTGACGCTCCGCATCCAGAGCTCAGAAAAAACGCAAAGCAAAGAATAAGAAGATTACTCAATTTTGGGGATTTTCTTTGTGAAATAAGAGATGTCGAAGTTGGGGGAGGGGGACAGCAGCCATATGGCCACTTTTCAACGGAACATAATGGATACGAAACCGTTCCTCAGCAAAGCTATCGAAATTTGAGCCCACTCTCGGAAGCGGATTTTTGCCGACCGTTGTCGCGCAGAAAATGGGAGTTTAAGAATATCGGGCGTTTTTAGCAGATCACTGGCGACTTTTTAGAGCAAATAACAACAATGGGTAGTGATGAGGGTGTTATGGTTAAAAAAGCAGCTCTGATAAAACCATCGAGCAAGAAAACTAGGAATAACAAGGAAAATACATCAAAAGTGCTCATCTACGTTCCCCAGTATCGAAGCCATCGCTCCAGAGATCACATTTGGAATGGTTAGTGACGTCCTAGGCAGATACGAAGGAGGTGTTTTGAACTGTATTGTTCGTGGTGGAACAGGATAATCCTTAGAATTTAGAAAATTAACAGCGCGATATCCGGTCATTCTCAATTATAACACGACTCCTCAGCAACGGACACCTATAGAAAAGAAGAGCTTGCTCTGCTCTACAATCGTCTTTCCACACTATATGTCACACTATGTCTAAACAAAATTATATGGTTTTGAAAAGAAGAAGCGCCATCTCTTTTGCATCAACCTAATATAATGCCGCTTTTGGGGGTTAAATGTCAGCCTTAGTGCTCGTGCGGTTCTCTGATCTCACAACATCCCATAAGTTGAATCCATTACTGCTTCTCTCCAGAAGCTTAGCAATCGCCTGCTAAATGGCACGACGTCATCGGGCAGCCAGCCGTCGCTTCCGGCGTTATCATAAGGTCGTAATTGTCCAGCAGATACATGTATGATGAGGAACAACCCACACAAATAATCTAAATCTCACGTGACACTAGTACAGATAATGTGTTGTGGACAGTAGTTGTAGCTCTCTGCTTGCTGGTCTTTGTGCCTGCAATGGATGGCCTTTGGAAATTAACCTATTTCCACCTCACCTCTTCAGCTCTGTCACCTATATGAAACATAGTTGCGGAGACTATTCACTGATAGGCCAGACGGATCATGTCAACAGGATAAGCGTGAACTTTTCGCTGACAAAAGGTTATGTCCATATAAATAGATCCACTAATGAATAGGAAACGCTAAAATAGCCGCGAGGAGTTCTCGGCGATCATCCCGCAGCACAGTGCATTACTCATTTTTATCAGTTAGACAGGATTTCAACGGCGTCAACGTAAAGCTGCCCTCACGACATAACATCATGTAAATGCGGATCCGATGCTTTAAAAAATTACAATATCAAAGCAGGAGACAGTTCCTCGAAGAGTTGACGTGCAATCATGGAACGGCTTGTGTAGTTCCCAAAGGGCTATGACATGGTATTGAGATACGAGTGCTTTCTAGACAAAACGTCATTATCAAACGAAAAAAAAAAGAGAAAGAACTAATTGGCTGCAGTAATGTGATTAAAAAAGCTAATTATCTAGCTGAAACAACAAACGTAAAACGTGAATTGCTCACGTGTTATGGTAGATGTTCGCAGACTACTACCGCAGATCCGTCAAATTTCACAGCGACTACAACACAGTCAGTTCATCTTCAAAGGTAAGATAATGCTTACGTGTCCGAACTAGAACAATTGGTTGACAGCTCTCTTCCTATAATCGCTAGCTTCCCGCAACGATATCTGCAAAGGTTTAGTCTCCTTGTAAAAAGGAGATAAAACTCCAAAAATTCAGAACTCAGTCACCTAATCAGAGATAAATAGGAGTAAAAATAGGCGCAAATCAGCTTTCTAGAGTTTTTTTTTGTGCAGGTATCCGCCATCCATCTTTGAAACTAAAAAAGAGAATCATGGTTGGGGGTAAGCAGTGTTCAACCACTGGAAAAAAGCAAGTCGCACTTTGCCCAGGCGGCGGCTTTTGACTGGGACAACATCAAGCTAGGATTTGTGCAACGAGAGAGTTAAATGTGAATTTATACTGTGCGTGGTCCGCTCCTCGCCCACAGATAAGTGCCAACTTAGAAATTTCAGTTAAAAAACTGGTAGAAAGCTATTTCTCTGAAAAATAAAGAACATAGTCAAGAAGAGGTGGTTTTGAGAAAGCTGGCCTGAGTGGACACTATTTGTTACATAAACTTCTTTCACAACTTCATCCTGAATTTCCTGAAGATTTTTGCGAAAAAACGAGTAAAGAACAGTGAAAGAAAAACACTCTCCTTCTGTTCTTCTCCGGACTTTACTGCAAAAAGAAAAACAAATGGAAATAATGTTATAAAATCCACAGCAGAAACCAAAATGTAAATAAAAACGACTATTATTGTTGCTTCCTAGAACCATAAGAATATCCATATCCATTGGTGATTTTCATCCATAAGTAGGATTGGTTCTCTAAGGAATTGTCACAAATGGTGAGACACGTAGTTTGTTCTGATGAGGAGACGTCTCTCTTAAAAAGTAAGAAATTATAAAAGGAGGAGGAAAGTAGATCTGTGAGGCTTATCAAATTCATCATTTCACAGCTGGTGACTTCTCGTTTTGCCATAAAAACGTTTGTCGTCCTCATTACGGGAGGAACTCCGCTCTGCGCCCAACAAAAATCTCTGTTAGGAGGAAAAAATAGTAATAACAACTCACAGCTGGGATCATTCTTGAACGTAGGTACATACATAACTCAAAAGCACACTCTTAATTGATTATTCAAAAATGTTGGTTTTCCTTGAATATTGGATTGATTGATCCACACATCTATATAGTCAGCCTACTCTTTTCTAAATCTACAGTAATTTCCAGACATACAGAAGAGCTGGTTTTCCTAGCAATCGAGAGAATCGGCCCATGTTTCGTAACCAGACTTCCGCTTTTTTCCCTATTCAAATAGATAAGTGGTTGTTCTTATTAAACTAAATAGATAATAGAATAACCACATTATTCAAAAATAGTCTCTTGGAAACGTTGTGGAAATTCCAAAGTCATTAGTAAGTATTTTGATTAGCACGAAAAGCATTAGCGGACTGTTCGAACATGCGCTTCATCAAAGCCTCATCAAAGTGTTTGGGTATTATTCAGTTAACAATTCCTGAAGTCATCAGATGGTAACTATTCGGTAAACACGTCTAATTGAAATCGCAAGGAAGAGACAATTCAAAACATTCAAAGATGGATTTGTGATGACTCTATTTCAAAAACCTTCCTAAACTACATAAATAGGCTCGTTCGTGACATTCGATCGGTGCTTCTTCAAAGACAAACGACTACGAACGATGCTTTCATGTAGAGAATATTTTAAGATGCTGTATAGTGCATGAAGGATACATACAAGTTTTCATAGTTTATACAGTGGAGGCCTATGCAGTGAACAAGTTTTTGCGGTCATCGTGCAAACATTTTTTTGACGGTTTGGTGTTTTTTAATCATCAAGAAAGTCGAGAGATTGGCAAAGTTCTGCTCACCTGTTGATGCAGTACGTATAACATTTTGTTTGAACATCTGATAGATTCACAGTTGCACTAGTGAACCAGTTATCGGTACTGCTTAACTCTTTGCAAGCACTGATGGCCATTGACGTCGGCTGGTCCGCACATAACCAGTGAAAAACCCATAGAACTCACTAAAACCAGAATTTTACTCCTAAAAATATTATTCCTAGTAAGGAAAGATCCCAGATTTACACGAGCAAAGAAAGGAGGTCCACTGAGAATGGTACCTACACAGCATTTTTTTTTTGTAGTCCAACGAATCACTTCATATTTCTAGGCAAAATTAAGTAAAACGAGTACAACAAGAGCAGCAAAGCTATTTCTCTAAAGTTCTACTATATTTTCGATGAACGGAACCCTGCAAGAAAGATTGAGGATTTTGGAATATGAACAATACGTGTGTCTGAAACTTCAAAAGGGACCCTTATTTTTCTCTGTTTTCGTTCCCCACGAAACAATGTCTAGAGCTGTTTCGACGTCGAATGATTTTCTGATAGATGTTATGATGTAAGAAGTACGAATTCCGTGGAGTTATTTATTGACATGCTCAGACGATTCCTAAAAATAACGAAAAACAAACGAGTTGCAATAAGATGCTAAATTCGGATAAGCCTGGATTTCATCATTCACATAAGATTTTATCAATGTATTTATAATTGCGGAATGAATTGGAATAATGAATTTAGAGAAGCTTACTTGATGTGGATAAAATTTGCGCGAAAGATACAAATTAACTAGTGTGTTTTACAAAAGTCTTCTAATTAGAAACAGGGTTTCCTTGCTAATTTTTTGGCTTTTATTTTATTCTGCTTACTTCTGAAATTGCCAGCCAATGTATTTAGCATTCGGTTCTTCTGGTAATTTTAGTGTTGAGTGGATCATAGTCGAAACCACATCACCTATTTGAAGTTGTTTAAAGTTGAACTTAAAGTATGTTATACGTTAACGATAGTAAGTTACAAAAACAATATCCCTTTTATCTCCGAATGTTTCCTTTTTCACATTACAATGAACAAGAAAAGATCGGATTAAAAAATGTTTTCTTTACATTTCACTAGTAGTACATCAGGGTTCACTCATTTTGCATTCTTATCCAAGGATGCTCTCGAGAAAAGGTTACTTTGACAATGATTCTGGAATATATGACCGTCTTGGCTATTTG
>KN768084.1:0-13035 GCA_000816745.1 Ancylostoma duodenale | reverse complement strand
GTCATGTGGATCTTTTTGAAGTTTGTCAGGATCATATGATGAGCCTGAATAGTCGGGGAGTTCTACTGTTCACATAGCTGATTTTATAAGATTTATTATATATAAAGAATTACAATAGTGGTTAAAAGAAAGTAGGAGGGGAAGGATGGATGCGACCATCCTCGAGGGGGCCAGCTGTTCTCTCTCCCTTTCTTCGGGACCCGCCTCCGGCGTTACACATGCTCCGGAGAGGCGGGGAGTTGAAGATAAAAAGAGGACGCGTGGGCTGCATCCTGACATCTCCATTTCTAGGGAAAGCTCGTCCTCGAGCTTTGAGAAAAAGCGAAGGCATTGATCAGCTAGTTTGAAGTCTTTCGGTCGCTCCAAGGAGAGCCGCTTCGGTGAATCACGACACGTGATTACGACCTACAACTGCACTCTCCCCAAAGTGTGGAGCTCGTCCTCGAGCGCGGACGAAACGGAACGGAGTAGTTGTCGTGAGTGGTGTGGTGTTGAGAGGAAGGATTCCGATGAAGAGCTGACGTATGAAAATCTTGTGTGATTTCACGGTAAGGGAGGTAGTAAAAATAGTTATACAGACATTTCAATTCTAAGCTATGGGTCTGACATACGATGTTCTCTTGTCGATGTGTTGAAGATATGGTACAGGCGAAAGCAAAAAAAAACAACGAAGAAAAACTTAGATCTCATATAACTTTTATGTTTCATGCTAGCGAAAATTTTCTAAATGGTTATTTGACAATACTAAATCTTCTGACTATAGCTTAGAGAAAGAAAAAAAATGGCTGTTGTTTAGAAAACGAAATACAGCGGTTGGCACACACTGAATTGAGCACTGCACACCGGTTTTCATTCAGCATATGGGCGAATCAATCAAAAAAAAAAGTTTATTTTCCATTACTGGTATTCTTCGAACCGCCAATTCAAAGAATTTACTCTTGCTAAAGAAATGAAACAAAACTTTACCATAAACTAACAATAACTATCATCGTTCTTTGGAACGTGATTGAATTGTTATTGATCCTTCTCAGCGGGCTGTTCTGTGGGAAAGCTGGAAGAGTTTTGCTTATTCAGAAGACGTTGAGAACGTCTTGTAGGTTGTCCTACGTCTTTTGGCATTTCCGTTGGCTGTATATTATGGTTGGGTCGATTTTGGGTGGAAATGCTAACCGACGGTGGACGTGCACAATACAATTTCGGTCTGTCAATATGTACAGTCTGAGGTCTAGATGAACTTGTAACACTGACAATCGTGATATTAGGGCGAGTAATTTGGGTTACTTCGAAAGGACCTTTCCATTGATTCGTGAATTTCGTGCGAACGGCGTCGTCCCTTAGCAAAACCAAATCTCCATTAGAAATATCCTCTGAATGAACTTTATGTTGAAAGTCGTAACCTGATTTGTAGTTGACCGTCTTTTCGGCGATCTGCTCCCCAACATCGATAATCGTGGTTTTCAATGCCATTTCAAACTGATCGGAGAAGCTGTCTGTGGCGAACGAGAGATGTGATGGTAGCTGGTGGATAATATCACACCATGTGATCGGGTGCCTTCCGAATACAACATAGAAGGGGCTATATCCTGTAGTGTCATTAATACTACAGTTGTAAGCAAAAACAACAGGCTGCAAGAAATCAGACCACAAATCGTTTGCATTACTGCAATAAGATGTAAGTGAATCTGTGATAACTTTGACTAGTCTTTCGACTTGCTCATTCGCTTTGTGATTGTAACTGGTGGTAAAATTGTTAGGAATTCCTAGCGTTTTATTGAGTTGAGCGAAAAGATCGCTGGTATAGTTGGATCCTCGATCAGAAACGATTTCATCCGGGATACCATGTTTGGAGATTACATCATTTACTAATGCTTTGATTACCATGTCGGTGGTTTGATTAAGGAGGGGTGTGCAAATTATAAATTTACTAAATGCGCAGACAGTTATAGAAATGAATTTGTTTCCGTAAATACACTGTGGTAGAGGACCGATTATATCAGTGTGGATTCGCTCAAAAGGTCGTTGAGGTATAGGAAAAGAACCTAACTCTTCGCGAATGATGTTTCCTGAAGGTGTTTTTACTTTTTGACAAACAGGACAAGTTTTTACAAATTTTGCTACGTCGTTGTAGATTTTAGGCCAAAAGTATTTGGAAGAAATGGACTTGTACGTTTTTCGTATGCCAAGATGGGATCCGATTAATGGGTTATCATGAAATACTGCGATGATCTTGGTTTGCAAGTTTTGATCAGGTACAAGCAGTTTTGGTGATCCATGCAAATTAGAATACAAAGTATTATTGAAGATGGAATACTTATCGAGTTGTTGAGAAAACTTTGCTGGTGGGTCTTCAATTTTTCCAGAGAGAAACTGTATGAGGCCTTTATATTGCGATTGTAGTTGACTTCGTTGAATTTCTTGTAGAGTAGGTAACGAATTGATCTGTATCGAATTTACACTCGTTACTGGGTATCTACTCAGGAAATCACAAAGTGTATTGTGCTTTCCAGCACGATATTCGATTTTCATTTCATACGCCTGTATGGTCATTTGATATTTAGCTAGTCGTCCAACAAGATCTGATCTGTGCATAAGTGACTTCAGAGGCGCATGATCAGTGACTAGCGTTATGGAAGCATTTGCCACATATGGGTAAAAATGTTTCAGAGCAAAAACAATTGCTAAGGCTTCCAATTCTATGACTGCGTAGTTTTTCTCGTGCTTGGTGAGGGGGCGGCTACAATAAGGTATTGGGTGCTCTCGATCCGTTTTCGGATTGTTCTGTAGCAAGCAGGCACCAATACCTATTGTAGACGCATCCGTATGTATAATATACGGCTGGCCTAATGTGGGTGGTACCAAAAGTGGTGCTCGTACTACAGCTCTTTTTAACGTCAAAAATGCGTTTTCGTGGTCATCTGTCCAGATGAATTGAGCATTTTTTCGTTAGTAAGTTGTTCAAAGGAGTTGCTATGAAAGAAAATCGTGGTATGAACCGACGAAAATATGACGCTGCTCCTAAGAATGATTTTACAGCTTTGGCATCGTTCGGACGAGGTATGTTTGCAATACTGGCTGTCTTTTCGGGGTTGAGACGCGTCCCATTTTTACTTAGCAAAACGCCTAAATAGCTCACTTCGGTTTGGAAAAAAGAACATTTTTCGGCTGTCAATTTCATGCCGAAATTGAGAATGCGAATAAAGACTTCTTCCAAATCACGAAAGTGTTCCTCAATACTTTGGCTTGCGATAATTATATCATCGATATAAGCAAAACAACAAGCTTTTAATTCGCGTATGAGGTTATTTGCTACTCGCTGAAAAGTTCCAGGTGCACCTTTAAGACCTTCTGCCATTACTGTAAATTGATATAGACCCAGAAAGGAGGAGAACGCTGTGCGTTCCTTATGCTTCTTTTCGAGCGGTATCTGAAAAAATCCGCTTTTAAAGTCAGGAACGGTATATATTTCCTTTCCGCTTGTGAGGTCTGTAATATCTTGAACGTGGGGTATGCAATACGTTTCGCTTTCCGTAATTGCATTAATTTGTCGATAATCGACGGTAAAACGCCATTGGTCCTTATTTGAACCCTTGCGAACCAAAACAATTGGTGAAGCAAATTTGCTAGTGCTTGGTTCTATAATGCGCGTACGTAAAATTTCTTCTATTTGACGTTTGATTTCGCTGCGTTTCTCGAGGGGGACTCGGTAAGGGCGTTGTGTAGGCGTTTTGGCATGGGGTATGAAATTAATTTTGTGAGTTATTGGGCCAGTGTAAAGACCTAAATTACCATCATCTCCAACAAAACATTTGTGGTATTTTTCCAAAAGATTGTTGAATTGGTAAGATTGGTCACTGGAGAGTAGCGATCGGTTTATACGAATACGATTTATTAGTGGAAGTGGATTTCCGGATGGAAAAATTGGCATTTCCTTCGAAACATCTGCTTCTTTCGGTACGTATTCCAGAGTTTCTTTAGGATTAGTAAGATTATTAGGTTGGTTTGAGGAAGGATAGACAGAAAAGATAGATGGCCATTCCATCTCTTTGCCTACATACGTTGCAGTTGCGATAATTTTGCCTTTATTGAGATTAACTGGGGAAAATTTCCATTAAAAATTCGTAGCGCTACTGTTCCCTCTAACTCAGGGCAAGACAAGGTTTTACCGATGGCGACACCATAGGGTAGGTGTATGGTAGGGTCGTCTTGAACAAAGAATTCCCATTTATTAAGAAATGATGTACGTATCGATCCTAGCACTATATTATCCGTTCTGGGCCTCAAAAGGGTGTGTGATAGTAAATAAACCGGGGCGGAAAAATCGGAGGAGGTTGGTTCTCCTATCGTTACTATGGGAATAATTTCTTTGTCAAAGGTAATTTCTCTGACTTTGTAATCAATGGAAACTTTGTTGGCAAATTGACGAATTGTGTCGTTACCCAAAAGAAGGTCAGCTGAACACTGATCGTCTTTAGCTACGAAAGCAGAGCTTTCAATAGATTTCTTTCCAACATTGAGTACAAAGTGTACTTGTCCAATTAATTTTATAGAAGTGCCGTTGGCAGCAACACCTTCCGAGATGGAGGGAGGTTCCATAATTCTGTTCAGTTTCTTAGCAAGTCGTTCAGAAATTACAGTAATAGCTGCTCCAGTATCGAAAAGAGCTACAGTTGAGAGTTCATCAACCATAATGGGAATATATATCGTTGATGTGGTATCTGTTCGCTCAATTTGAGATACATTAGGCAAGAAGCTTAGAAATGGCTGCTTACTGGGGCGAGGATTTCGTGTGGATGTGGACGTTGAAGGAGCTTCTACGTCTATGGAGACTTCTTGTGGTTTCGTGTAACGAACACTGATAGATTCATCCTCACGATTATATGCTACAAGTGGGTTTCTGGGATTTATTCGCTTCGCTAGCTTTGGGCTTGTCAATTGGAGGGTTCGAATCAGAGGGGGTAGGCCTCGTTCTCGTTGTGATTTTAGTTAAAAGCATAGAGAGAAACACACAAATAGGTTGGGTTACAAAGTGGAAAACAATGCGAATAAAGTTAAAATACCAATATAAGAGTGCTAATAGAATGATAATTATAACAAATAGTACTACATAAACTATTGTTCTCACAAAAGAATGTAAGCCTACGGAATGCAGGACTTTTTCCTTCTGAGACTGAAGAATGTCGCCAGCATTCGATTCGATATACTCAATAGTGTGGACTGTTTCTTTTTTGAAATCCTCGGACATGGAATCAAGGAAACTAGTCTCTTTCCGCGTTTTTGTGGTTGAGGAAGAGAGAATGTTGATTGAGTTTAGTCTATTCTTGATGAGGTACACATCGGTCGCAAGTTTTGCAAGATCTGAGTGAAATATCGGGGGTGAATTGAAAACAAAATCTTGCGTTACTACGTCATTCGGGAGATTCATACGTATATGTGATACGTGTGTGTATTCCGAAGGTGACTTATAGTGATTAGTACCATCATTATAAATTCCATAAGGCAGATGACCGCAGTCAGCCTGAGGACTTTGCACAGTTAGATCTCTAGTTCCGGGGTGGACGAAATAGATCGTCTTTCCAACGCGAACTGGAGTATAAAGATGACATACACCATTGACGTTATGATTAAGATAGATTTCATCTACTTGAACTTCTTTGCATTTAGAAATCATCAATACATCGCCCGCATGTATAGCAAAAATATCGCTTCTATTGAGTAACATTCGAGCTGCACTGGTTGGATTGATTTGAGCAATGCTCTTAATTGATTGAATTTTAAAATTCGTGAGTGCGCATATACGGTCGAAAAGATAGTTGAAGTCATGCTTTATAACTTCTTCGAGTTTTATCTTTAAAAATTGCATTTTGGTGTTAAGCTCATAATGGCGGTGGTCTTGACGTTGCTCATGTGTTAAAGAAGGGTCGTTATTTAAAAGAGTAAAGTCAGGTTCCGTGTTTAAAGCAATATGTTGAGCTATAGCGGTTGAGTCATTACCTATAAATTTACTTCGTAATTTGTCTTTGTTTCGGAACAAAATGGTGGATAGTTCTTTGTGGTTGTTAATGTTAGTGAGAGAACGTGATCTTCTTCTTGGAAATGGTTTATATATGAATGGTTTTGGAAATGCTTCGGAATCTAGAAGTTCTTCAAATAATGTATTAATAAGGGAAATGTGTTCTCCATCAGTAAGGTCATTTTCAAAAATACTGGAAGAGTTTCTTGTGCGTCTATTTTTTCCTTGGTACATGGTATTCAAAAGATGCAAAATTCTCGACTCATTAAGGTGTTCTTGGTGAATTTCTTGGACTCGGGTGGGGTATTATGAAAATACTGTCCGTGAGTTAAAGTTATGCATTCCTGGAAGTGATATAAACACTCCATTATCCATAGTAACAGAATTATTCGGTAAACACCAAGATGATATTTGTAAAGGATGAAAAGTGATATTTTTGTAAGCAAAAGCGGACTGGATGCTATCCATAACTATATGTGTAGGTGTCACATAAGCTACACCATCAGTTGCTTTTACAAATTTGCATGCTGCAGATGCTGCAGGTGATGTGTTCCAAACTACAGTTCCATGTGTCATTTTACAACGATTGTCTTGTACATGGCAGTGTGCCATGTCTCCAAATTGACCTATTAGAGAATTTCCATCATAGGTTGCGATACTAGCTTTTTCTACGTATACATTCGTTGTATACATACATTTTTCTCCAAAGAACCAGGGGTAGGAATAGTGAATATCATTTTCAGAGCCATAAACGTTAGGTGACAGTGTTTCTAAAGGTATGCCCATGAACTTTTTAGTTTCGCTGATGGAACGGCAGAGGGCTGGTTCGATTGGTGACATGAATTCTTCGTCACTGTTTACCGAAAAGGAAATATGTAGATATGATGACGCACAAATTTTCCGTGTTTTGTTGAAACAGTGAAAAGCTTGCAAAAGGATTGGTTCTGTTCTTTCTACAAAAACAGAGGCGGTTGTTATCAGAATATTTGAAGAATTTATGTTACTAGAACAAAAAACAGTTTCCGGATATGCAACAGGCCAGCCGGATTTTCCAGCTGCGCAAAGCTGATATTTTATCGAAAAAGAAGTGGAGCATTGGAAAAGAGTGCAAAGTAGTGCAAAAAGAAATAGAGAGTGAGAGTGTTTCATAATTCCTGTTGAAAAGTTTGCTGTTATAGAGTTAAAACTGCGTCTTATTCCGGAATTATTATGGTTCCTATTTTTATTCTTATAAAAAGGTGTTCGAGGTCTATTCCTGCAGGGTGGTGTTCTGGATCGTGTATTGGATCGTATGTGAGGGGAATTCGTTCAATTTCTATCGAATCTACTGTTATTAGCAGGCATGAATTGGACGTTACGTTTTCTTGCGTAGGGGCTATTACTAGATTGATTTCTCTGCGAATAGCTTCCGTTATTGTGGAAAGAATTTCTGCGAAAGTCGCGGTTGCGACGTTGAAAATCGCGGGATTTGGAATTATGCAAAAAATCACGTCGATGAATCATGTGAACAAGTGGTCTGGTCGGTTCTATTTTGTCAAGAATTTTGTTTACTTTTTCAAGAAGAACCGTATTGTCTGACGAGAAGGTATCATTTCCAGTCAAGTTCCACATGCGTTCCGCATCTTGGAGCAATTTACTATAATCGTTCGACAAAGGACCTAAAATCTTCAGCCGTTGTTTAATTTCGGCTGGTAGGCCATTTGTAAAAAGCATAGTTTGAAGAAATCTACGTTTATCTGCTAGTTCTGGACCTGGGTAAGCTTCAGAAATTTCTTTCTTAATTCTACCTGAAAAGACTTGGTGATTCATTTGGTTCCATTTTTAAATTGGCGAGTTCTCCACGAACCATGTCAAGAAAATGGTCGGTAGAAAAATGTGCCTTCAGTTTTGAAATCGCAACCCGCCAATTTTGCTTTTCCTGGTCTGTGAAATTTTCAAAAACAGCTTTTGCTATCCCCTTTAGATGGGCTGGAGGTAAGCGTACCATTTTATGTTCGGATAGATTCATGATATTTCCTATTTCATTAAATTTCTCAAGGAAACTTGTCAAGCCTTTTCCACCTTGGTCACCAGAAAATGTTGGCAATTTGGTAGTGTATGCCGCAAGGCATAGTTTATCAAAGGCTGCATCTAAACGATCAACCAAATTATTTGCATCCATTTCTTCTAGTTGATTGTCAAAAGAATCGTTTTCCGGAAGCTCGGGTAAAGTGTCAAGAATGTTGGGGAGTGGATTCACTGGGTACGTTGGCAAAACGTTAAAAATTGGGTCAATTGATTTTGGAATCGAGGCGGTAGAGTTGCTAGGAGATAATATTGGGCAACTCGAAGTTTTTGCTGTTTTAGGAGGAAGATCTTGGAGAACTTGCTTGAATTCCCCCTTTCTTTTAAGCTTTTTGGCGAAATTTCCGGGAAGAGACTTTGATCTTCTCTTCTTGGATGCTCTATCGGCAATGCTATAGGGGCGCAAATGTTCTTCCTCTGAATCAGATGTGATGTCAGAGTTTCTAGTGCTCAATGTGAAAACTCGAACTCGAGTTGTGAAAAAGGAAATTTGTTCGCGACAGATTATGAAAAGGAATCTTTTTTTTGAATTGTTTTATTTTATTTTGTTGTTTGCTGTTTTGTTTTGTTGTTTTATTTTATGTTTTATGTTTCTTCGCGTACTGTTGTGTAATGGCGCGAGCTATCGGCGAGCGCAATTAGCGAGCAGAGGAGAGGGTGAAGATAAATGTTGCAGGGCGCTGGCAGCAAGCCGTCTTAATGGCGTATGAGAAAGCGTACCTGTGGTGGAAAATGGTTGTTGCAGAAGGTTGGTGCCAGATGGAGGAAGCCGCCGCTCGGGAGGAGCACTGGTGCGAAGAATAGCTCTCCATGGAGGTGGGATCAACGGATAACTTTTTCTTGTTACACTCCATTGGATAGGATAAGGGGCGGAGCCTAGTTTGCGAGAGTGAAAAGAGAAAAGAAAATTACGGTAGCTTTATGAAAATATATTTATTTTATCTTGAATTCCAAGCATCATTACGTGCTATACGAAATCCGTTCGGTGTGCCGCTCGTTGTACACCGCTAATCCGTACCTGACGGCCGTGATCGGCTAAGTTTAGTCATCAATCTTTCTTAGTGGTCCGTATAAAAGAGCCGTTAAACTCAGTCTAAACGTTAAATCTGCTCTTCTCATTTCCAGCCGGTTGGCTACTAATTCTTATCCCATTGCCTCTAGTAGTTATCTCTACGGTAGTCGTAACAGCAGCGATTTTACTCATTGAGCAAGTGTATCAAGTTTTTTTTTCAGAATGAGCGTTATCAGCCTTAGTGGAAGTGATGAGTACGATGAGATTCCGGAGGTAGTTCTTATTTTACTCAGTTTAATGTTGGGGAAACAAGAAAAAGAATTTTTTTTTCTGATTTTGGGATGAATTTTGAATGGCATATAGTGTATGTATGTGTTGAATGTATGCAACTTTAGGTGCTTCCGGAAGTCGAGGATGAAACATATCGTTTAAGGCGGGCATTGACGCTCGCTGAGGCGATAATTGGATAAGGACAGCGAGATCACCGATCTCAACTGTCGTCTCGTAGAGACTCGCAAACGAGTGGAATATTTTGAGGAAAGGGCTGAGAACGAAAAAAGAAGAAGGAAAGAAGACTGTGAGGCATTGTCACACAAGCTTCGAAGAGCTCGAGTGGATGCAGCCACCGGAAAGGAACTTTCAGGAGAGTTGAAGAAGGTAAACGAATAGAGAAAAAAATTCTCCTCTCTTTATAGAAAAGAAAACTTTTTTTTCAGGAAAAAACTCTGCTACTGCAGGATTTAGAGCGTGCAAGGTGGATGCTACCTCTAATCCAAGAGAACGCGCTCAACAACAGTTCCCGAATCACCGAGGAGATCATAATTGCCTAGTTAACTACGAAAGGGGCCATCCATTCCAACTTCACGATAATGCAGGACGGAAAGACCAAAATATCGGTTCTCGTTGGCACACCGACGGGTGCCAAAAACATGACCGGTAGGCTATTTTTTTTTCAGTAGGAAATACTAATTTGGAGAAAAAAAAGTTATCTCTCTGTAATTTCAGCATTTGCTACCTCGGAAACGGGGGATCTGTTTCGCGGACAAGTTGTACCCCATTTATGGCGCGAAGATAAATGGCTGGGGGATCGCAACGGACTCGCGCTTCGCCTTGGAGCAGTGCAGATAGCGAATTTCGGACCCACACGTCAGTTACCGGACTCGCTTTCGGATACCCTCCAGAGGAGCACGCTTTCGAGCGTGTGCTTTAGTGGTTCCCACAGCCTGGAGAACATCCGCGAAAGCTTAATCGACAAAGGAGTGATAGTGCCCTATTGAAGGGCTGTTGCTGTTTTTGTTTTCAAGTAATAAATTGTTTTGCTTGTGGTAGACTTGTTTACTCAGAAAAGCAGAATCAGAATAGTGCGTAGTCTGTTACGCAACGATGCGCATAGCAATTTGTGAATGTGCAAACAATTAGTCAGTGACGCCGCGCAGGTGTCCGACTATTGCGCAAGTTTCGCAAGCGTTGGCGGAGCTGTTTGTCTCGCCATAAAATTAATGACTGTGATATTGCCTGAGGGCGAAGGCCACGGGCAACTGTTGCCTTGCGAAAATTCAGGGAAAGTTATTTTGAGCTCGTATCTCTCGAGTTTAAAGGAAAAAAGCGATTAAGCTGTCTGGAAGCGCGATCACTGCTTCCACTCGGACACAATTAATCACTTTGATCAAAGATTTGGCCAAAAAGTAGTTGTGCGCGCAATGGCGACTGAGTCCAATGCTTATTTTGGAAAAAAATTTTTTTTGTTTATCGAAAATAGAAAGAATTTATTATATTCTGGCATAATCCACTATACTGTGGGTTAGCATCACATTTCGGTTACGAAAATGCTAAAGGAATCTCAAAAATGGAAAATTCGGAGCGTATCGCGAATTTTCATCGAATATCGTATCTTCAGTCTTTCCCCTCTGTGTCCATTTGGCTTCGTATGCACCGTAAACAAGGCGAGCTCGCGAAGTATGAGTGCAAAGCCTCCGGATCAGGGGAAAGAGGAAAAAATTTCAAGTTTTCAGCAAAACAAAAAAATGAGGAAAAAGGATTAGGGGGTAATGATGATTTGCTGTTAGTTTGCTTAATTATTTCAGATGTTTCCATCATAACATGAAGATAAGCTGGCACTCGTCGCCAGGACTCTTTTTTTTATATTCTTACCATTTTGTGGAGATTTATCAATTTTATTGTTCTCATTTGAAAACAAAGCTCTTGCAGAGTTCTGCAGGGTTAAATGCTCATATAATGCACACACACAGCACACAGGTTAATTAGTGCAATAAAAAAAACTCACGTCGTTGTGTCCTAGGATTCGTGGAAGGAAGAGTTGTGGCTTGGAGGATTGTGGGGAAAAAGATTCGAGGTATTATTTGCAGTTTATGTGGAATTTTGAGGTTAAAAACCCCTTTTTTGAAACCAGCTCGGCTAATATTTCTTCAAGAGAAGTAGATTATTTTGAAATAGTTGAGATAGAAAATTCAAAAGTTTTAGAGATCTCCCCGGGACCTCCATGTCAGGATCATATGATGAGCCTGAATGGTCGGGGAGTTCTACTGTTCACATAGCTGATTTTATAAAATTTATTACATATAAAGAATTACAATAGTGGTTAAAAGAAAGTGGGTAGGGGAAGGATGGATGCGACCATCCTTGAGGGGGCCAGCTCTTCTCTCTCCCTTTTTTCGGGACCCGCCTCCGGCGTTACACATGCTCCGGAGAGGCGGGGAGTTGAAGATAAAAAGAGGATGCGTGGGCTGCATCCTGGCAAGTTGGCGACCCCTAAAAGATGGTAATAATCAAGGAGAACTCATTCAAAAAAACATCCGTTTCCGCAGAACCTTTCCGGCAGTTGTCGTCAGGCCAATCCTTCCTTAGTTAAGGATGGGAGGATGAAAAATCTCGACGAGTGAGTGTCGCGCAAACTTAAGGAGTATCAGATTGATCCTCGCTAAGAGGTAGTGAAGAAACTGCGATCAAATGATTGGCCGCTTGGGGTTATTTGGTAACGGGACAGCCTCTCCACGACAACATAAAGTGCCCTCAACAGCTGGACGAGGAATGAACACCGAAACACCGCCGAAGGTGGCCACGAGACCGCCAGCGGAGACTCGCTGCGCATAGATTTCGAAATTGCGGGTCCCGCGAGGATCTAGCCTCATCTCGCCCCATAAATCAACTTTTCGTATGACGTCTGCCCATCTCTCCCTCCACCTTTGCCTATACACTGCACTGCACCAAAGATTTCGCAAGACTCTCCTGGTCCGACGCCAGAAAAATCTGGACCCTTACCAGTCTTTATATAGGAGGATATAGGAGGATTATATCAGTCTAATCAAATTCATCTGTTTGGTGTCTATTGGTAAACGCTTATATCCCGCGATCCAACTTCGCAGCGCTTCGCGTATATGACAATGATTTTCTGCAAATGTCCTTTGCTTTCTTTTATTTTTGTTCATCGAAAGTTAAATCATCTAAATCCATCCTTCATTTTTCAGTGTCACAAACTTCTTTGTTTGTTCTCTTTTTTTCCCTTGATGAAAAACGTAAAAACTAAATTTTTGCTATACGATTCAGATCTTTGTTGATGGCCACTCAATCGTTCGGAGGGGCCAATACGAAAGTTGTACAGCGGATTCTAGATGTCGAGATCGCCCAGACACAGCACAGTTTGCCGCGGCATGTTCAGCCTTGGGAAGGAGGCAAATACTGCCTTTGGCAGAAAGTCAAAGTGCAGCGCCGCGGCGGATGTGTGCTGCTATGGTAGTCAGAGTTTCTTTGTGAAAATGGAGCAATTACCAAGAGACTCACCATACGATATAGCTGCGCAACAAACAATGGCATTTAAGAGAAAAGGGACAAGTGCTCCTACTCGCTTCCGGCAAGTCTCGCAACAGTCGGCTTCAGTTGCTTGCATTGAAATCTAAGATTACGTCAGCAGCGAGATTGCGCGAAGCAGGAT
>KN768083.1:0-13143 GCA_000816745.1 Ancylostoma duodenale | reverse complement strand
CTTTGAATACTTCTAGATTTATTTATGGGGATACTATCCGGAGCGATCCAAGAAATTCCAGGAAAATTTAGGTCGCCAAGAATAATTACTGGGGTTGTTTCTTGGTAAAGGTTGTCGAGATAGGCTAAAAATTGAGCAGTGCTTTCTGTAGAGCAGGAAGGACTCCTATAACACAACACAAGAATAACTGAAGACTGAGGTAAAGAGAGATGGACTGATAGGCATTGTAGGTATGCTGAAAAATTATTGGATGACAAATGAAAAGATGGGATTTCATTTCTGATTAATGCAACAACACTCCCTCCTGAGAGCACCCCTTCATGGTCGCACCGATAAACGTTATAAGGCGAACCTGCGATGAGAGTGGAGTCGTGAATTTGCTCATTTTTGCACCAAGACTCAGTTATAAAGACACCACAAGGATTGCTATGAAGAAGGTCATGTAACTCTGGCAATTTGTTATTAATTGAGCGTGCATTAAACAAGAAGAATTTCTTTCGAGATTCAAAAGATAAAAAGCCATTTCCAGAATTTAGCCGATTACCTCTAATTTCTTTCCCCTTATCCTATGGAGTGGCGTCTGCATATGCGGGGCTATTACCTCGATGTGGCAGAGATGAGGATGCTTCATCCTTGGTGAAGACAAACTGGCTTGGTGTCGGCTCTGCAGAAGAGGAAGACGAGCTGCGACTAGGCTGAAATGGCTGAGAAGCGCCCAGATATCCAGGCAAATCGCGTGGGTATCTGAGCCGATGAATTTGCAGAACTCTTACCAAAAACTGCAGCTTACCCTCCTTTTGGTTCAGTTCACCAGCTTTCCTACGAAGTTTTCGGTCGAGCTCTAGCTCCTCTGGCGTGTAATCGCGACGACCGTAAGAATGTATAAAATTTTTAGTTAGAGATTGGCGACCTTGCTTCATATGTTGAAGAAGCTTATCTTTAAGTTCCTGACCTGGCAGATCAATCTTGACGATCCTACCTCGAGCGCCCGTCGATCTAGGTTGCCCTACTGGGAAGCGATGATCGACAATGTTTCCTCTGGAGAACTCTCGAAGTAGATCAGGGTCACCGCTAGTTTCCACAACTTCCTTTAGAGCCTCATGATCGAATCTTCTCGTAGATACTTCGTCCTTCTGTTCAGGGATACCAACCCATGTAATTCTCCGTAATTTTTCTTCAATCCTAGTCTTGTCGGCTTGCACCTTGACGACAGTAGAGTAAATCGCGTTCTGGTCGATCATCGAAGCAGTACTCATGGTAGATAAGCGAGCTTCAACGGCTGTGAGGCGCTTAAGAACAGATTCCTGAGTGTTCTTGATCTCTGCAACTGCACTAAGCAAGCTGGCAAACGCTGACGACATTGCATCTTCGAAACGAGTAGCACACTGATCGTATCTTTCTATCATTTTAGCCGCCCAGAGTGGCATCTCCTGGGACGACGCCTCCTCGCTTGTGTTACGCTTGGAACCACGTGGCATGCCTAAATTTGAAGAAGAGAAACGTTAGGTACAGGAAGGCAAAGATAAGTTGTGAAACTCAGTAAACTCAAGGATTTACGACGTCCAGGAGCTGAAGAGAGCGACAATGCAGACCAGCCGCACGATAGGGGACCGATAGGTCGAATGGGACCGATAGGTCGAATGAGACCGATAGGTCGAATGAAGTTACTTTAGAGAATAAATGAAAATCATGTCTGAGTTTATTTTTAATCGTTTACTTATAATATAATTCTTTAAAATACTTATTATTAATTATATAATATTTGAAATGATATTTCTACAGTTATATTTCCCGTACCGCACCCCAAACGGTGGGGACCCCACTCTTTTTCCCGCGCCCCCCTTCCGCCCACTTTCTGCGTCCGCCACTGGTGGATGTGCATCAGCTAATGCAAAACTTTGTTCTCCTCACTTAAGGTAAATGCAGGCGATGTAGGGAGTGTTCTAGTGTTCTCCTAGAAGGGCAACAGCCTTGCCATTTTTGTGTATAGGTCATATTGCTGTGTTAGAAGTTCCTTCCCCATTATATAAAAAGTTTGTCATCTCTCATTCCTTACTGTGGAAAGCAACTGTGTAACATGTGGAGTCTAATACACTCACAACAGTTAGCATTTGGTATTCAACGACTTGGGGAGAGCCCTCTCTCAATGAAACTTCTGGATAAATTTGTCCTGGCTGCTCAGTGGATATTATGATATTACTGAAAAGTTGCCGTACCTATGAACCCCCTTCGAAAACTACACATTAGAACGATCTCGTATACCTCATTTGTGCCGACGGTGGTGCATGATGTTGTGAATGGTTTGGCAGCGAATTCTCATAGAGCTCATCGTGGGAAGTCATTCCACTTGAAACTGAAAAGAAATATTATAAGATTAACATTGAAAAGTACTCTATTCACAGCTAACTGCAATGATAAGGGGAGACTTTGAATGTCGCATATTGGTTCCATTCAGAGTCAACTCGCAGTGGGATTCACCTGAGAGGAATGGCTGATAGGAATGAATGTGGAAAGAACGAAGAACTAACCAACGAGCAATCAAATGACTAATCCAGGATCTAGGAAAAGTTCTGTAGGCGAACCCTGCAACGAAAACTTATATGTTTCAAAAATCATTGCAAAACTGATCAATGTTAACGAAATCTATAAAAATTTGTGTATCTACTAGTTAAGACTTTCTATTTGAAGGTAGCACCCACCCATACCTTAACGTTGGAGGTTTTGCCGAACTTCCGTGGTGCAACGAGCCCATATATTAACAGAGGTGAAATAGCTAAAAACATCCACGAAGTTCATGAAATTATAAATAAACAGAAATATAGAAATATAAAAAATGAAAAATATAAAAATAATAGTAGTTTATGAAATGGTGTGTGTATTTTTTACATGCCTTTGAATGCATGGGCAAACATTCGTTGGTACCGCCGAAGTGACCAAGCCTGCGTAAGCTGGCGCATCGTCACAGCGCGAGCACTTGTACGGTAGCTGGGTTCGTGATTGCGATTTGAATTTCTTCGCAGGTAATCTATCTGTCATTCTCTGTGTTTGTTTCACCTTCATGCCGCGGTTACTGTGTTCGTCACTGCTGGCATTGCAACTCGGAGTCAAGAGTTTGAAGAATTTCGACTAGTGCTAGCTTTAATGGAGGACATCAAAATCCATAGTATCGAATTAAGAAGTTGTACCTCCTATGTGTCCCCGTTACCATTGAGATAAATGGGCTTTCTTTCAACGCTACTTAGAAACACGTTCTCGACCACCACCATACATACGGACCTCGGTCTTCTCCAGAAAGTGAAAACAACGCCCTTAGGGAACGGCCACAGAATTTCTTCTCTAGCAATGCACCGCTGACTGCCATTGGTCGCGCCGCCTCTTCAGGTGGAACCAATTCTGCACCTTTTCAAGTAGGTGCCCAAATCGACTCCGAGGGCCACACCTCAGTGTGCTGCAAACAGCTGTATCAATGAGAGATAGGTCTGAATCTGCTACCATTCATGAGTTCTGCGTACTTCATCTGCCTAAGTTCACAGTCTCCCTAGAATATGTTCTTGTTCCTGTTCTCTCTCTTTACATCAGCCATTAGAAAAAATTACATCGGCACATTCGTAACTGAGTATGAAACTAGATACTCACTGCTGACATCAAGTGGATACTAGTACATTATGATTAATTTCTGCTGACCTTTGAGCTTGTACCACCTCGTTGTCCATGAAGGCTTACGAGTTTTTTTTTTTCAAATTGACTACTTTTTTTTTCAAATTGACTACTCTTCATCACACTCATACCTGGTATTATTTTATGTTTCCAGAGGTGATTCTTTTTAGAGGTTTCTTCTTTGAGGCCAGGTACAAGCCGCACAGTTCTCCTATTCCTGTTCGCAAACAAAAACTACTTTTGGATCTGTCGAAGTCGAGTCTGATTTTGGATACAGAAAGACACTGATTGCACTTGGAATGTGTATCTAGAATAGCATTGTTTTTTATTAGAGGTTACGACTTTTCTCCTTTTTTTCTCAGCCTGTTCTAATAGTACTGATGAGCTTACAACCCATAGCTTGACTCCGAACATGGACCTTATTCCTAATGTAAGCATCTGAATCCAATGTTAGTTCTGGAACGGATCTATTGGCTGAGGTGAAAGGCACTGCCTCAGTGTTTTTCAGAAACGTTTCCAAGATTTTCGTAGAAGAAGAATTTTAAAGAGACGCACATCACACGTACACAATTCCCCGCGAAAATGCTGAAAACCCCGTTTTTGTGCGCCTTCTATTGTGGAGCATCCTAGGTTCCCACCGAGAGATCTGCCACAAGGAGGAGCTGGGCATCAGCGATCAATACCGTGTGTACGGCCTTGTGAGAGATGTGTTCACGAGGTTTTCGAAATCTCCACAAAAGTAGGTCCTCAAGAACAGGTTTTTCTACTTTCAGTGAGGAATCATGTATACCATTCTAATAAGCGGTCCCTGAAGATTCTTTCTACATAAGCCTCGGAAACGACTTTGAGCTGATAAACTGCCTTTAGTCTTAAAAACAGGTAACATTCCTGCCTAAATTCATTTGAAGAGAATTGAAGAAAAAAAAACAAAAAAGTGACAAACGTCTGTGAACGCTCGGGAGAAGGCTCCTTCAGCAACGACGTTTCATGACATTCCTACATTGGAGAGAGTAGATGGTCGGTGGATAGCTGTTATGGAGGCTTCAAAAAAGAGTAAATGTCACTGAATCCTAAATGTGATGTACTTCGACTGGCTGTCACAAGACTTGCAGCAGAACCCTACAGCGTCGAGAACAAGTGCTAATGGTGAAGCGCACAGAAAGAAATCTTCTTAGAAATCGTCTGCGACAGCTACATGATCGATGTGATGTCTGTGCGTTGTTGGGGACGGCACAGCCGTTTGGCCAACGTTCATGTATACCAGCATTTTGCATTCGAATGTAGCAGAAGCTATTGATAGCAGCCAAGAATTATCCCTGACCGGGGTTGTGCAGATGGGCTACAACTTGTTGAGAAATACTCTATGGTGCTGAACCTTGCCGGCACAGGTAGTGTTGTCCATCCACTCGTGTAAAGAGGTGATTCCACAATCGCAGAGTGGCCGTTTCCCCGTTGCGACTCTTCGCAATCCACTATGTGTGCTCACTCCCAGTGTGTTATACACGCAGTGTAATGTTCACGTCATGCAGCGCGTTGATGGTGAACGTTAGCCGAAACTGTTCCACTCGCTGCTCCTGCTCCGAGCCCTTGAGCCCTTCGTACCCGGCTCTGCACGGGTTTTTCTCCCCGTTCTTTCGTGGGGCAGCTCAGACTGTCCTCTCAGCTCGTGTTCGGCGACACGGTCACTGCCAGCGCTGGCAGAAGGGCTGCGGGCCCGACACGAGCGTGGATTTCTTTTTGATCCGGAACCGCGCTACTAACCGCACTTTATGAACATCGTGGACTTCACAATGCGAGCATTACGCCTGCTCAGCATTCTCAGCAGGTGACTGGATCGATCGATCTCATATCGCTCAGCATTTGTCCTGTTTCCCAGTCACCTAATACACTTGTCTCCTACAGACTGTTCCGATTAATGATCTATCATCCATTATTTACTGCTTCAGTAGCTATCGATTCCAACTACTGACACCTACGTTCTTACGACACCGCGTCTGCTACGAGTGTGTCGTCGTTGTCGACCGCATGCTCGATCCAGGAAGCGCGGATCCGGGCGGCACTTCCTGATGCGAGCATACTCACAGTGTGATTGCAGTTCGTGAAGGACTTTCCAATGACATTCATCCCGTTTTGAGCTAAGGCAAAACGAATCCTTTGAAGTGTGATCATTGAAGTAGTGGAGTCAAAGGTAAAGTTAGCCCCGAATTAACTGGTAGCAGCTCACAAAAGTAATACTGTAATTCGCGGACTATGCACAGAAGCAGCAGAACTGTGAGGAAACGTTTTTTTTGTCAACTGGATTATCTGCATGAGTTATTCTCAAGTTCATAAAGTCATATAATGAGTCTACGTATTTCCACGCGTACAGTATCCCAGTGACAAATGTCCATAAAATTCTGGCATCAGTTCACCCACTT
The DNA here is from genome assembly GCA_000816745.1 of Ancylostoma duodenale. Taxonomy (NCBI): domain Eukaryota; kingdom Metazoa; phylum Nematoda; class Chromadorea; order Rhabditida; family Ancylostomatidae; genus Ancylostoma; species Ancylostoma duodenale. The sequence continues at coordinate 7,069 of KN768083.1, read as the reverse complement.
CTTTAGTTTTTAGAGTAGATGGGTTGCACCACCTCTTTTTAGATCCTTCATGCCTTGTAAGTGATTTCTAGGTAAGAATCATAAGAAAATAGGTGCGAGACTATAAGGTTGGCAGGAAAATGAGTGGGTCTTTTATCCCGCTCACATTCCCGCCTTTAATTTCATAATTTTCCTGTTTCGAAAATTCTGTATCCTCAGGATACACAACAATGTTTTACTTAGGACGTGTTGCTTTATGATTACATGAATTTTCAACATTTCTGAGGAAAGGGAGAATTCTCGAGAGGGTTTTCGAACTACCCTGAAATGTGTCGTAACAGGTGACCTTCAACAACATTGATTATGGAATGGTCATCTACAAGCTTGAAGAGTTCTCTTTACAGGCCCGGAGAAGTGTGGACTATCACTCTTGAATACACGTGTTTAATAGGGCATGGCAAAGAAAATGCAAGCTTTTGGCTAATGAACTATCTCACTCCCCACTCACTTTCATTTATAATTGAGCTTCACCTGTTGCAGACTTAGATAAGCAATTTTATACTTCAATGTAAGCACTTGTTGCCAAACAGTCCAAGAAATCAAAGTACTCCACTTCCACCTGCGCTTTTTAAGCGACCTTTTAAAATTGTTTATGGGAAATTACATGTGCCAAAGATGATTAATTTCCCACTTATTCTAAGTATGAGGCGGAAAACAATCGAAACGTCATGTTTCAACATACTAGTTCCTTGAATGCTATCTTTTATCATTGTATTCTGATCCGATCATCACTCCATTACGAATTTGTCAAACCGCTTGTTCATCGTTTACGTGTTAGTCCTCCAGTTTCCGCTCATTAATCGATAGAACTTTCTATTTAACTGGAAACTTAGATTTGTGTGAGGATTTCTTAACAACGGCACATTCGTTGGTCCCAAATCCGAAATGTACGAGTTAGAGCCGCCAATGGAATGGATCATAAAATCACAACATTTCGTGCTTCATAAATCACAACAAGATTCCTAACCTCTGAATCATTTGCGGTTACGTGAAAAACCCTGTCGTTAGAGATTCGAACTGCCGTTCTTTCGAAATGCTACCACGTGAGTATCTCAAATCTACTTAAATTGAATAGTTGCGCGCACGGTGTTTTAGGCAAAAAGAGAATTCCTGCGCTGAACTGTTCGTCCACTGTGAACGATACCAGGGCCTGGGTTCTGGAAATCGTTGTGACGCTCAAGTTGACGATTCGTAGGGTTTGCGTGGCGTTAAAGTGATTACCCTGGGTAGTCTTAATGATACATACGTGCGGCCTCACAAGCCAACGTATACTTGCACAACCTTTTCGAGTGACTCATATTCGAACTCTTTCTTATAAAAACAATTGCATATGGAGTTCAACTTGATTTGATCTATTTATTACCGTTTAGAAAGGCTGACAATATAAAAACATCTTGGTTTGCTATTATTTGAGAAAAAATGGTCCCAACTAATTCCCATAACCAAGTTTTCCCAAAAGAGGTTACCATCCGTGGCTGTAAATTTGATAGATATTCTAAAGATGCCACAAATCAACGCACGATTCCTCGTTGATTTATAGTTTGAAATCTGTTGGCAATATTCCCGCTCACTACATGCCATCGAACTAAATTATTTCGCGAACACTACTGGAGAGTTCCCTAAGCACACTATCTTGTTCTTCTCTTACTTTCTTCTTCATTATAGTTTATTTTTACACGTGTCATATATGAGCGTAAAACACGTCTTGAGAAAATTTCTAAATAAAACGAATGGTATTCGCAAAAAATTGGGGGGATGGTATGTAACAGTAAGATCCTACCTTCATTGGTTGTTCCAATCTCTACATTAGCAACATCCATTTGCATATTCTCTTTTCAGAGCTCTGAACTTCTTTTTTTTCTTTTTTACGTTTTATTTTCTGTCTCGTTGACCTGTATCGCAACATTTTGTCATCGCGACTCCTTAGAAGAGCAAAAATAGGAGTGTTCCCTTCGCGAGATTAGCTGTAATGGCTACCCTTACTCGCGCGAACGGTTCAATTTTTATCCATAGTATTCGTATCTTAATCGTGAAATGATTGGCACCAGAACTTTTAGATCTTTATTTCTGAAACTCAATTAATATCGGTTGCGAAGAATTGAGCGTTAGAACCTGCCAACTGGACTATCCCAACTTTATGGGCCAGCCCGATTTTTTTATGGTCATCCACAGGCGTTTTGTTACAGCGACCATGCGGGGATTCCTCATCAGAACCAGTCTCCTACTTGAGCCAAAGAGCAGCAGCAATGTCTAACTGTATAGAAACCAGTTAGTTGTAAGCAATGGTGAGAAAGAGCAAACAGCGTGGTTTCGACAGTTTGCGACCGACTTGTGACAACTAGATCCGCTCTGGCGAACATGTGCTGTTTCTGCCCTCGTCAGTGGGCTTCGAAATGTCTCAGATTTCAGCGATACGTGCCATCATAGTCGGTCACCGTAAGTCCAGACACTTCGACGAACGAGTGCAATATGTTTAAAGGAATCGATTATGCCCTGAGCGCATTAACGTTCGGATCTATCGCTAGTCGCGACTATGGTGGCCGCATTCGGCGACAGTTCAGAGATTGAGCCTAGCATCGTTCCCCTGATCTCGGCAATCTCACTAGAGCTTTATCGACAACAATTTTCCTGTTTTTTCGCTGAGAACCAGGCTTTCCTCTGAAACTGGAACGTCTCGCGCACTCTTCGTTTTGTGAGTAATGGTTTCGTGACGTTCAGTCCTATTCAAGTTTATCTGTAGTCAGCTTTAAGTGGATCCTTTTAATTCCCTCCTCTCAAATCAATATAATCTGAAAAAGATCCATTTATCTTCTGACGTCAATTTCCCCGGAGTTTCGTCTCCTCTATCTCTCGCACTTCCCATACATATTCTTTGAATCTGATAGAATTCATCCCTGTATTTCATTCCTTCACTTTACTGAAGTATTGTGTTCCGAAGAGATTCGCTTGCATCCATCCATTGTCTTTTTACGAGATTTTATTATTTTGCTTTTGTTTCTCATGAAAAAAAAACCAGATGAAATTTCACACTATATTTTTTGCTAATTGAAAATAGTTTCAAGCTTTTGGCTTGACCCGCTGATGCACTTGTTCTGGTAGAGTCCATGAATTGTCTAGCCCTTTCAGGCCATGAAGAAGGCGACTCATCCGAAACGTTGGTCGTCGAAAAATAAAGAGATTTAACATTTCGCGTACAATTCAAGATGAGGATTTTATACGATTTTTTAAAATTCTTATACTATTATTTACATTACTCATATTTTGATACGTTTTGGTTATCCCTGTGTAGTGGTCGTTCCACAAATCAATCCAGGGGGGGGGGGGGGGGGGGAGGGATGTAGCTATCAGTTAGCTGTTCCATCCTCAGGCTTATCTGGTATGATTCCACCGCCCTCGAAGAAAGTGGACAGTGACTCCAGCCATTGCAGTGCCCCAACGTTCATGTTAAATCTTGCAAAAAGCAACATCCACGTCGTCCTAGTTCCCTACTTTCCTGTTAAGTATCAGGAATCATAAATACAATAACTGGGATGGTAGTAGACCTCGACGAGGAACGTTGAGCCAAAGGTCGCAGTTAACCAACTATCTGTTCTATTTAGCAACCACGAACAAACTACGAATTGAATGACAACCGTGGTGTATGAGGGCTTCTGCAAAATCTTCTAACCACCTGAGGTGTCGAACCTTCACGGCCAACGCAATCTATGCGACCACTGTAACCCAACTGGCCGGCAAATCCCGTCCCGCATTTCTTAACTTTGGTACAGCAAGCTTAGAAGCACTCTCCCGTGTTTATAAAATAGGTGGGATTTAATCTGGTAAGTTATAGGGTCTAGCAGTCAAAACCACCCGCCAAGAAATGTAGATCATCGATGATCTCCGGCGGGAGGTCATGACGATCGGGACAGTGGGAACGTCGATCAGCTGGGTATACCCGGAACTGCGTCTTCACCAAAAATGCGTCAGTTCAGACTCCACTAGCTGTGACGGCGAACTTTAACTATGAGCAAGAAAGCTTCTGGAGGACTTTCTAGCGAAACGGTGGCCTTCGACTCTGCGTCTCCCGCTCCACACACCCTCTCACCCCACGTGTCCTTGTCGTTTCGTGCGAACAGGAAGTTCAGCGTGATGGTGAGTTCACAGATCAATTTCGAACTGTGAGTTTATCTACAAGTACGGTCCCGGTTTTGTTCTAGTATTCAATCACCATACTCGGACACACACACATTGGGACCAATAAAGCTCACTTTGCTTACATATGCGGGACATTCACTTTAGCTAGGAGTTAATTGCGAGTTAACGTTCATCGTTAACTCGCGGCTTCAGCAGTATTACCACCACCCCCGCACTGTCTTCATCGGAAAGAACACTTGATGACTTGGCTTATTTCCGTTCGTTCCATTCCTGCAAATTTGTTAAAACGCAGCGTACCGCAAGATAAAATCGATGTCGGGAATCGTAATTGACACAACTTTAATGCCACAAGGGTTCCATTTAATTCTCATTTTTAAAGTTTCAATTGTTCTCCATTTGAGACAATTTTCTCGCGACGAGATCCTCATGACTAAAAAACACATGGATTCCAGAGCTCAAGGTCAAAATTATAACGACATTCTATATAGGTACGTGAATCGTTCAAACACAGTTCTCTGCACTTAACTGGATCTCTGATACACTAAATTTTAAATTTATTCATTGGAATGGAACCAAGTGAACGCAACTTCGCGCACCGAGTGTTCTTTACCAACAAAGACTGGTAGGATATCGCAGTTGACTTCTTGTAAACTTGAATTTCGATGAAACACAACACAACACTCAGAGAAAAGGGTGATGTCGTACTTGGCGCTGCGATATCTAGGGTTAAATTTGAACAGGCTAGGATTTACTTATTCTGTTCCCACTTGATCAGCTCTTTCACCTCTACTTGCTAGTAAGTGCTTCCTATCTGCATTTTATAACTGCCTAATGTTTCTGTCAGCGGATGAATCACATTTCATTTCTTTCCCAGAAGTTCATCCGTCATCATCATTGTTCTCACTGATGAAATTGTTGCTTTCCACGACTCCAGTCACACATTTGGACAATTTTTCAAACTATTACTCGCCTATTGCGTGCAAAAATAACAATGCCTTCCCTTCAAGTTGCACCGAATTACTTCGGGCTTTGGTTTGATTTTTACTCTAGGGGCATGATTTAATTCACCTCCCCCCCCCCCCTTCCCCAGTTAGGGAAGAATTGTCATGAAGTTATTTCACGTTTTTTTCTCTCAAATTGCCGAGTGCAGTTGCTTTAATTTACAAACTTACATGTAGTGCTCACTATGCCGTCCAAATCCCTAAACCATTGAGTGATTTCTAGTCTGTTACTTTAACATTTTTTTCGTTTCATTTTCCGACTCGTCGTGGAATATATGCTTGCCCTGTATCCAATATATTTATCCAAGGGAGGAAACACAACGGCTATATATCCGTCGCCGCCTGCCACTCTTTATCCATTCTGGTATCTAACGTAATCTATCCGTCCTCGTGTTCACACTTTGCAGCACATGTGGTGTGTTAGCGAGAGAAAACACGAGTTGGTAACGGAGCTATTGACAGGCCTTTATCAACACAGTTAAGATGTCCTGCAGTGGATCGACTATGTGCGAACGCCTTTTTTAACATTTCTATTGGGGAGCAGAACATTCCCATTGGATAAAATATACTGGACACGTGCCCTGGTGCGTACCGGGTTTGCCGGAAACTCAATCTCAGAAATAAAAGTTCGCGCTGGTTTGAAAATTAGTTCAGGAAGCATCATTTGCCTATAAAATTCTACATTAGCTTGTAATGTAACGAAAAATCTCGAGAATGGAGAAAACAGAATCTAAAATTTTATAGGAAGGGAAGGAGGACCGAAGCAGCTCTTGTGTAGAGTTTCGAGGAGTTGAAGTTAGATGACACATTTTCTGAAGGACCGCAACAGAAAACTGGAGGAGCCGACAGGTGACCTACGGTTCTTCCGCTTCCCCTGGAAACCACGAAAATTACAGACAGATACCCCCTAAGGGGATTACTTCCAGTCCGAATCTTAATGACACCCACTTTGTATTGGCCGCAAGGAAACTTAGCTTCGCATTTAAGACGGATATGACAATTCTCACTCTCTTTCCTGAATTCTGCCGTGGTCCCTCAGATTTTCTGCTGCGGTCCTTCCCAATCTTCTTATCTCTCCGTCTCTCGCTTCCTAACCATCTGATTGGAATCTCTTTCTGCTGCGGTCCTTCCTACAGATTGTCTGAGCACATGCCGGCCGTATGAATCGAACACAGAGAACTGTCGAACTAAGGAACCCATCCACTAGATTTATCAACTGTCCCCGTCACAGGGTAAGCGCATGGCTGCTTTTGGTCCGCGGTAAACCCCCCATCCACCAGTCGGGTGTCGCGCCAATTAGCTTCGCAGCAAATCGGCTGGGTCCCCTCGTACGAAGGAGAGCCGGGATCAACACATAGTGACAAACGTGATGGAAGTAACATCGTAATCCAAAGCAAAAATTAATCGATAAACTAGTAAAAACGTGGCGCAGTTCAAGCAATTACTCACGTTGCACTGCTATGACGCACGATATCACTGACGATGAGGCGAAGAAACGGCGCAGGTAACCAAACGCCACAAAGCTGTATGACTCCAAGTTTCTACGAGTGTGAAAACCGATTATGAGTGAGGCACTGCTGCCTGTGTACTTCGCCGAATCTCTTTTAGGATTCTCAATCCTCTGTATACTCTCGCTCGTGGTCTACTATGTATGTAGTATACTTCATCACCAAGTAGAAAACCTTTTCAATATGAATAGAAATTCGCCATCTTCATTTTCGCAACCACCAATTCCCTCTACTTTTCGGCAAAGTTGGGCACCGCATCGTTTCCTAGTTTTTTTTTTAAAGCACGTAGATACTTCTGCTAATTATGCCTTTATCTTATGCAATGCATTTGGATCTCGTTGACCCCTTTTCCACTGTTTCCTTAGCTCTTCATTGACTTTTCGATGT
>KN768082.1:0-13199 GCA_000816745.1 Ancylostoma duodenale | reverse complement strand
CTATTGGGACTAACTTCCTAGCAGAATTAAAACTACCCATATGTTTTGACTTTGCTGGAAAATCAATATCGATTGGTTACGAAAAATTACCAATGCTCCAAATTGACACATTCACCGACGATTTTTGTATTTATACAGTACGACTCGAAAATGATATAACGTTACCACCCAGATACGACAATTTTGTTATTGCTCTTATTGAAGGAAGTTTTCCACTTGATATTGAAGTAATTGCGGAAGATTCGTCGAGTAATTTTCCACCAGATGGAATTTTTGTTGGTAAAACGCTATTCCTTCCAGGAAAAGATCGTAGATTTCCTATCCGCATCTTTAACGCGAATTGTTCAAGGGTTCGTTTGTACGAAAATCAGCATATAGCGAACGCACAAGTTGTTTCTCATACGTGCAAAAGAAGTGTTGTGTCTTCCGTGTATGAAAGCAATTTGGAAAATGACCAAATTGCGAAGAATTCTAAGGAAATAAGTGAAGCGGTAAATTACGTCCCTCAATAGATAGATTCATATGATCCTACGCCAGCATTTACGAACAAAGATTTGTGCAATCAAATTGATTTTTCTAAGTCGGACTTGAACGCACAGCAGAAATCCGTCATTTGTCGTCTTGTAAATCATTTTAGTGACATATTTCTTGGAAGCGACAACAAACCAGGACGTTATACTGGCAATATTCGTCATACGATTGATCTTATCGATGACGCCGAGGTTCCAAAACAACGTTTGCATAGAGTACTTTTACAACAACGCGAAGAAATTGCGAGACAAATCCAAGAAATGTTGAAACAACGAATAATCGAACCGAGTTCCTCTCCTTTTTGTGCACCCATAGTGTTAGTGAAGAAAAAGGACGGACCATGGAGATTTGTAGTAGACTATCGACGACTAAATGCGATAACGAAATTCGAAACCTATAATATACCGAATATTCAAGAGATTCTTGACATTGCTTGCGGTAAAACATTCTACACTACGTTAGATTTTAAATCCGGTTTTTACCAAATACCTGTTGAAGAATCTCATAACGAGCGAACAGCTTTTCAATGCTTTTTAGGTCTGTACCAGTTCATAACCATGTCAATGGGTTTAAAAGGTGCTCCTGGAACCTTCCAGAAAATAACAAACTCTCTCATTAGAGAGCTTCGAAGTTGCACTTTTGCTTACATTGATGATATCGTAACTTGTGCAGACAATTTCGATCAACACATACGCGATGTGCGAGAGTTGTTTTCTCGAATCCGTTCATTCGGTATGAAATTACGAATCGATAAATGTGTTTTTGCTGCTAAAGAAGTCGAATATCTTGGCGTTCTCATGAGCAAAAATGGATCACGTATCAACCCCAGACGAATTGAAAGTATTACGAAATACCCAATACCAAAAAAAGTGACTGACGTGAAATCGTTTCTTGGGGCCGCTTCTTATTTCCGTAGATACATTCCGAATTTTGCAAAATTAGCGAATCCCCTTACTGGTCTAACAAGAAAAGAAAATAAGCGGTTTGTATGGAGAATTGAGCAACAAAAGGCTTTCGATGAACTGAAACAAAAGCTGGTATCTGCACCAGTCCTGGCTGCCCCGCGTATTGATCAACCATATGAAATTCATACTGATGCCTCTACAAAAGCAGTCGCTGGCACTTTACTGCAAATGAACCCGAAAACAGATTCGTTACATCCAATAGCATTTGCGAGTCCATGTCTAAACAAGCACGAACGAAACTATTCTATTATCGAACTTGAAGCGTTAGCCATTGTTTATAGTCTCACTCAATTTCGTCCCTACGTATTTGGTACAAAAGTTACTGTTCTGACCGATTACTCTCCGCTGTGTTCTTTGTTACACCGCACAGATCTAAACGGCAGATTAGCAAAGTATCAAATTGCAATTATGGGCTATGATGCCGAAATAAAATATCGCCCTGGTAAATTAAACCCAGTATCCGATGCTTTATCACGACATCATATCAATCTTCAAGTTAACTCAGTCACGGAAACTAGATTACCGACTATTGACGAAATTCGAAAAGCTCAGAAAAAATCCGATTATCGAGAAAAAAATAGCAAAACTGCGAGATAACGAGCTCAGCTTTCCGAATTTTGCACTGATTGACGACTTACTATACCTTTCAAACGGTCAACGACATCGCTTAGTCATACCTGACAAGTCTATAGCGTTAAAACTCATATCACATCATCACGAAAATTTATTAGACGGAGGTCACTTGGGAATTTCCAAAACGTTCGCAAAATTACGCAAAGTACTTTTGGCCTAATATGGCAGAAGATGTTAAGAATTTTGTCAACTCTTGCGATATTTGCCAAAGAATAAAATCGTCTCCTCAAAACATTCATTGCGAAAAACTTCATCCATATCCTATTCCATCACGACCATTCCAACGCGTTCATTCTGATGTTATAGGTCCTTTAATAACGTGCGAAAATGGCTACGCTTACGTACTGATACATACATGCGCGTTCACCAAATACGTTATATGCACTCCTATAACGAACCAACGTACAGCAACCATCGCAAATGCACTGGTCAATGACGTCATATGTCGTTTTGGTGTGCCAGAAGTTCTCATTTCTGATCGAGGCAGTAATTATACAAGTTCACTATTCAATGAAATCGCACTATTACTTGGCATGGATCATGTGTTAACGACAGCTTATCATCACGAATCAAATGGTCAGGTTGAGCGTTATGTGAAAACGATTACGCAAATGTTAACCGCTTTTGTGAATCAATCGCGAGAAAAGTGGTCCAGTTTCATTCAATTGGTAGTTTTTGCATTAAATACCCCAAAAAATGAAACTACAAATGAAACCCCATTTTTTCTTATGCATGGAAGAGACCCGCAATTAATTGCGGACATCGCTTTGAAACTCCCTTCCCCATCCTTTTATGACGTAGAATCGTACAAAAGTCATCTGATTTACAACCTTTCTATTGCGTGGAAAGAAAATCAGAAGCGAATAGCCCATAGCGTTAATCACTACAAAACAGAATACGATAAGCATGCTAACCCGAATAGCGACATTAATATAGGTTCTTTAGTTCTATTGCGTGAAGACGCAAATCAACCGAAATTAAGTCACGATTGGAAAGGACCTTACAGAGTAATCGAAATTTCGAAACCTAACGTAGTTATAAGTCCTGTTGGAACTCGTAGCAAACAGGAGAAGGTCCATTTGAATCGATTGAAACTGTACACTATCGGGTTGAAGTCCCTTCACTCATCAGTGAACACAAAGAAGACTCCAGGCCGATGAATGAAAAGGATGAACCCGTACCACTGCGCCGATCGGAACGCCTCAAGTTGCGCAATCTAGGAAGAAGCTCCGCTTACATTTGAAGCTTTCGAATTCCAAAAATCCTTTTTCATGAATTTTTAGCTTTGTAACGTCTATTAGATTCTCTACCATTGTTCTATTGTTCTCTATTTTGATATCCTAATCATTAATTTCTCCCAATTGTATCTTAACTCCTTTAAATAGTTCTCATTTATCATTTGTTCGCTTATTCATTGTTACTATTTCTCGTTTCTTTGTCCCACAATCCTCTTTTATTAGTTATTATTGTAGAATGGAGCAAGATGAGCTCGACTATGGTGATGAAATTCCGAAAACACCACGTTCCGATGGCGCTTCAGAATTCGAATTCGGTTATGACAAAAATATTAAGGTGAATTTAATTTCGAAACAATGCGCCAAATATTGTTGCCCACTCCGAGTACGATGAAGTCTCACAATTTTAGGATGAAACTACGGAAACCGATGAAAGAATTTCGTCACTTGAAGCCCAATTACGCGAACTCAAAGAGCTACTAGAGCGCAATATCGGCGAAAGACGAAATGGTACAGAAGAAGAAGAAAATCAGCCGAAAAATAGCGAAGACGATAAGAATAAGCCGAGTGAGAAGCAGAGGATTGTCGTTACAAACCAGAACGACCCTCCAAATCTCCCTAATATCGCGGAAAATAGCGAAGAAAAAGAAAACTCGAATAATAGCAGCAAGAATAGGACGCAACCGCCAGAGCTCGTCGTTGAGCGTATAATGTACTGTCGATTTTGTGGGGAGGAGGGATATAGCGATAGTTGCCGCAATGTGATAAGTGTTTTGCGTAGGGCTGAGATCGCCAGACGTGACCACTTATGTCCGATTTGCCTGAAGCCTCATAGCGGCAAGTGCAGAAAACAACTTAGCTGCGTTTATTGCGGCGGTAATGACCATCATCGCGCTCTGTGTCACAGTATCGAGGCCTATGATAATCGCGGCGAGATAGGTACCATTGTTAAGTATTACGTATAACGTATAGCGAAAATATGTTGAAGAAATGCGAAAATTACCTCTTACTCCGAAGTAGTGACTCCTCAATATTTTGTAATTGTTCTCATATATCATTGTAACTGTTTGTAATCCAGTTACTAGTACTGTAGATTATTAAAATGTTATTTGTTTAATCGTTACGGAAATATTTTGTAATGGTATCATTGTGTTATATTTTTGTATGTTCTGTTATCTAGTTGTTGTTGATTATCACTTATGTTCCTTGTACCGCCTTGTTATGCCTTGTTATTTTGTAACAGTGTTATGTTATTGTAATTGTTTGCGAGGGCGCAAACTTCCCTGGAGGGCGCATGTGACGCCCTTACTTTCTTGGCTTAGGCCACGCCCTCAGAAAAGAGGGCGCTCTCAGTCTACTCGCCTGTACTCACATGTACTAGCTTGTACTTGTAAAATAAAATACGTTTAGAATAAAACGTGACTACGAATTTTGTAAGTTATATCGACCTGAAAGAACTCTTAAGGGCCTAAAATGTTACAGGCTACCCCTTTTTGTAGTTGATAAGGCATCAGTACTTCACATCAGTACTCACGGCCCAAAATGAAACAAACAGAGAGTGAGGTTGTCCGAGCTTATCATGACAACGGAGACTATACATATTATCTTACAATTTTAGAAGCCCAACCCCCCCCCCCACGGTGAATGACGGACTCATCCAGTGGAGAATACCATAACGAAGATAGCAAAGGTGACGGCTTCATTGTCATTGAAAGGTTCTACCTAACCAACTTCGCTACTGAACCAAAGTTACATACGAGATGCGACCAGCGCTCACTTCCTTTCAGGAAAGCCCAGAGCTGATTCAAAAGCGGTGAGCCGTGAAGGTCGTAGGCAACTACTAGCTTAAGTCCTAGCTTGCGAAGTGTGTATAGAAGCGATAATAGAGGAGCTGAGAGAGAGGCAAGCAGTGGTGTTGGCTGAAGCTACAGGGGGAGAGATAGGAACAAGCATTTGCACCGCCAGCAGTAACGCCGCCAAAAAAAAGATCAAGATGAATGCACTGGCTCTCTTTCCAACACCACGATTTTACCTGATTAATCTAGGCTGAGCGATGATCATCCTGGCCGAACAACGATCTTTTTTGGAGGGTGTTGCGATCAGTCGAAATGCGTAGGAAATTGTCTGACATCGCTTGTCGGAGAATGATTCTCGGTTAACTAGTTCTTCAGTTACCTTCAGCTAAGGAGGCTTTACTACGAGTAGCTAATTCCCTCCGTTTCCCTAGTGATCAACAGTTTTTTGCACGAAGTTGTGAAGGACAACCACCTCTCCAGGTTGTTCAAACTTCCTGAATTCGGGAAACTAAAGCATATCTGAAACTTCCTTCAAGATGTTGGAGGTTGCAGAACATTTTTTACTCATGTTTTAGCAAACAGTAACAAACCATTCTCGTAGCATAGACAAGAACTTTTTTGTCCCAAAAGGATTGGACCACATACCGTGAATTTAGAGGAATTTCAGCTCTATGAGGAGAGCTTCATCTAGACCACTGGCTTGAAGTATGAGAAGTTAATACATAGATGAACAATTTGTGGGTATTTTGAACCACTTTGCGCTACTCCTTAATGTGTTCAAAGGCCTATGGGAATGGCCATAGGCGATCAATTCATGCGATATATGTTATGTTCAACAAGGAAACTTACTGAAATGTCTAACCAGGCCATGGCACTTTTCGTGGAACTCGTTGTATATCCATGACCATCCATTTTTGTAGAATCCTTTTCTGAAAATAATCACATTCTTGGTATGTACTGCACTACGACAGAGTGATAGGAGCATAATGTCCGAGGAAATGCCCTGGCAGACGTAATCAAGGTATCTCGAAGTACAGAATGGTCCAAAATTACGGAAACTCACTAAGCACCGCTTCGCGGCGCTTTGTCTCGGACGCATGTGCCACGTTACTTTTGGGCCATCTAAATTCAGAAAAAGAAGAAATCACGAGCCAAAGCGTCGCTTCGTCGCGGTTCGCGAATGACAGTGATTTTCTGCGAAGCTGAATAGCTCTTAAACGGTTGGAAGGTTAACTGTTATCATTCTCAAGATAAAGAGCTTCTACATGGTCCATTGTATGAGTAGCAGCACATTTCCTCAAGTGCTAGAACCGTTCCATTCGTGGGAGCGCTGGAAGTCCAAACTTCTATGGTTCCAGCACCAATTGCTTTTAACAGGAGAAAACTGTGCAAAAGTTCTATTCCTATTTCACAGACACAATATTAGGCCAACGGAGTGAATGATATGCTCTATTGACCGCTAAATCCCAGTTGTTTTCATAACTTAACACTTTAGGAGGAGTGCAATAGGAATTTCCGCACAACTCTCCTATATTTGGGTGATCCACGGCCTGGATCGCGAAATCACACACGCCTCATCAACAGTTCCCCCGTTCTGCCTCCAAGATCTAAAATATCACGATTTGGTTGAAAACTGGATGTCCTAATTGAAGATTTTCATGGTGTACACATAATTACACCATGGGCGTGACTATGGGAGTGTTAATTTTCGCAATTGTGCCCGTGGCGGGGGTAAAGGAGGTGAGGTATGGCGAAGCGATCAATGGCAAAGTTACCTGTCTTCCCTCGCGCGACTATGTGGGAAGGGGTCAGCGCTTTATATAAAGTAAGATTCTTCCATAACCGGCGAGAGAAGCCCTATAGAATTCGAAAATGGGGCCTATGGTGTGGGAGAACCTCTCTACAGATAACGCCCTTCCACATTTCTGGAATCATTCGCTCCAAAGAACAAACAATTCTTCGGGATCTAAATGAGATTTTGCCATCAATTAATGTATTAACGAGACACCTACATAAATGAGTACTGAAAAAAGTAATCACAAGGGAGAGGATATGGATTCGGGTGCAAACTCAGCCTAGAAACTTTTGCTAGTTCCAGTTCTGTCCCAGTGTCTATGTGAGAAGTAATGGTGTGATGCTCAATCCCTAGGGTAAGGTACTGTTCCGGAAGAAGCTGTACAATTGAACAAATGAACGACAAGAGAGAGCATTCACCCAACTGAAGAGATTGTATTAGATACGGTGCTAACATATAAGCATTCTACATTAGACACTGAGATCCGGATTTTACATTTCCATCAATCAATTACCCAAAACGTTCACGAAAGTCGAAATGGAATAGGAATGTTTCGAACACAACTTCGCTGCTAAGTCAAAACCGACATTCCGGGACAATGCCTTTCCAATGCCCATTCACAGCTAACTACTCCATTGGCGGCATGTTTTGCTATGAGAAAACCATTCCGAATACATCATACAGGTGTTTGCACATGCCACAATGCATGTGAATGAGACCTGTTTGGTGATCTTTTGCTTGAAAACGAAAAGCGACATAATAAGAAAGAATAAGTGATTAGCGTTTTACAGTAGATTTATGCTCTGAAAATATGAAGAATCTCTACGATTACTCATCTGAACCCTGGAAACAGCAGGACCACCACAGAAAGAATTACGTAACAGCTGTTTTACCAGCTTTTTATCAGGTTATAAATGTGATCAGAAGCTTTCAGGAGCTAGTAGAACAGCTAGTAGAAAAACAGTTCTCCTTCTCATGCTCCTGCTATTTCCAGGTTTTTTTGCGAATATTCACTAATGGTCTGATACTCTTTGTTATGCTTCTGCTATTTTTTATCCATTTTCTTTCACGGTCTGAAGTTCAACACGAACCTCTTTTTCAGTTAATGGAGATAGTTGTAGAAGTTCTGCGTATTTTCAGATCAGTTGTTCTACTGTAAAGACGTTAGGTGCTCATTCGTTGTTATTATGTAGCTTTTCTTTTTCACACGGAAGATCAGCGAACAACTCATTCACATGCATTGTGGCATGTGCAAACACCTGTTCAATGTATTCGGACCGGTTTACCCATAATAAAACATGCCGCCGAAAGATTAGGTGGCTGCAAATGAGCAGTGAAATGGTATTGCTCAAGAAGTACCGGTTTTCACTCAGCAGCAAGGTTCTGTTAGAAACTTTGCAGAGCACTTTGCATTTCGACAGGTATCGCGTGAAAAGCCTAGCCAGTATGCTGAGAAGATTTGGCGCTAGGTTGTTCAGGTGCTCTGCCCAAGTCCTATCCTGGTCCGAAGCTGCACAACTCTTCACCGATTTGATGGCATGTCGGACTTTGGAAGGGAAAACCGATGAAACGACTCGGTATTCATCCTCCGTAAGATGACATGGAGGGCGTGGCTATTGAGGTGATAAATCCGGTAACGCCTCAAATTTTCCTAGAGCGCAGACGTGGGGACACGTGTTCGCATTCTTTGATCATGGCCTCAGGTTATAGACATGGATGACGCGAAAGTGACGAGACGGTCGACCGATACTTTATCATACGCGCATAGATAAAGTGGGAGTAGTGATGGGACCCATGTTCTTCTGGTTCCGTTGGTTACGATAATGATGGATACAGTGGTCAATGATGGAAGCGAGAGGCTTAGATAGTGTTTTCAGGATTTTGCTGTGGGATTAGCGTCCTCCGATAGTAGCCGCGCATCGTACAGGTGAGACGGTACTTATAAATTTTTTCTTTTTATAATTTTATAAGTTTTTTCTTTTTTATAAATTTTCAGGCTGCATAACATATGAAGCAGCATTACTACTCTTACATCAATTAGCCCTGCGGCGAGGAGATGTCGCATGAGCTCTAGAATTACTAATTTTTTGAGCAAGTGTATAAATGCAACAGCTATTTGGAAAATTGTAATTGAATCAAGTGATAGTCACCCTTTTTCCAAATTCCAAAGTTCTCGTTAACGTCGGTGCGTTTCCAATTATTCAACTTCAATGCAGTAGGAGAGGTAAACGGGTTTGAATTCCGCTTGAGGCAGGAGGGGTACGAAAAAAGAATAAGGTGGAAAGCGTTCTGTTTTTGTGGGCCTGTTTTAGTGATGGGCATTGATTAGACCCCAGGGAAGAACTTTAATAAAAGCGAGTCATATGACTCTAACTGCTTCCGTCTCCTGAGCTTCCGCATTTTTGAAGAACCAAAATAGAAAACACTAGGGGCAGCAGAGCCTCAGTACTATTTGCAACGTGTCTCACTGTCTCTGCAGCGCCAGCTAGCAGTGAACGGCATTTGCAGGATGGAGTGACGGTTCTGACTGTGTTGTGCAACTTCTGGCTGCATAAAACTGCAACAAGAGTTAGTTAGGTCTTGCTCTGCTGCATAAAACGCCTGCAAGAGTTAGAACTAAGGGGTAGCTTTTCAAAGAATTTAGATAGGAGTGTGGTGAGCTAAAAATATTAGGTTGATGCGAAAGTTCTGTCGGTTATTTCAAATTCACAATTCCATAATTTTCTTAGATGTCGTATAACAAATAGATACGGTTATAGACTTGTATAGCGAATCCCAGTCTTCTTTTACGTACATAGGTATGAAATGTGACCATTTCAGTTAGAAGACAGAATATACCTGAGAATCCACATGCATCGCATTCTCACTATCCCGCTCCAATCAAAGCACAAGCAATTTGTTTTGAAACCTTATCTCTTCATCAAGTCTATAAGCCAGCACCAAGTGCACTGTCAATTTCTCGTTTGACTGATTCCGGTTTTGAAAAAAGCAGACAATCACTTTTTGGAACATTTTCTTTGATTTCTCTAGGTCCATGCTGCTATTCCGACACAGGGCACTGAGCATTACCCATGGATGTTATTTGGTCCGAAGAGTCGGAGGTGCTTTATTAGGAAAACGCTGAGGGTGACTAAAGCCTCATTCCCTGTGCGGCCAAAATCAAAATTCGCTCCCAATATCTGCATCAATTTTCGATGATTTAGCTGGCAAACGATTCCCCCCCCCCCCTCACCTTCTGCAGAAACTGGCCTTTATGGAAAGAAACTTCCCCGGCTCCGAAATCTCTTACTACACGAGAAAAGGAACCAAGCAAGAAATCGAGCAACATGACGACTCAGAAGTGGCAGTAGTCGACTTCTCTGCTTGGCACTTTTCTGTAGAGCGTCAGAAACGTGCTCATAAAACAAGTAGTGCTCTCTCCTAATCATGATGTTAAAGAGCATGTCATCGTGGGGAAGATATGAACTACAAAGAAAAAACTACAAAACTTCTGTACCAACCCAGTATTTATCAGGCTTCTGTGATTCTGGAGTTACGGACCTTCGCTTCCATCCATTATCAAGCATTGTTAGCCCACCTCAACTTTCATGTTGACAATATCAGCAGAAACTTGCTCTCATCTTGCTCTCCTTGCCACGTTGATTCCAAGAATGCAAGCAAATAGTCACGGAAGTGACGAGATCTCCATTATTTATATGATCGCACTACTCCTTGGAGCCGGGATTGCTCCAAGCTGTGCTGACTTCCCGCCACGGCTGCTGTGTTGGCTAACAAGTCTCGGCGTGTCAAATCGATAAGATCGACGGATTCACACATTAACTCCGGTTAGCAAACTATTGCAGAACCTATACCGGGAAGAAGGCTCTCAAAAATGAAGGTGAGGCCGCCCCCTGCCTTCAATGCCCTACATTTCATAATACTGTAAGCATTTGGTTCTGGATTACACTACTGCAAAAGCAAAACAATTCTCATTTATTGAAAATCCATCTTTATTGCAACAATATCTGATTACGGAACAATTATAATATATTTTCGATCTCGCAAAAGTAAATACTTGTAATACTGGTGGATGTGGTATCAAAATGTTCGTCATTTACAATAGATTATGCATATTTATTTATTTATTTATTTGTTTATTTATTTATTTATTGAATACACCACAAGGGTGTGCCACCAGAACGATAAGGCATGCTTTAGGGTTAGTAACAAATCAAGTGAAACAGAAGAAAAAAAAGTTAGTAACAGAAAGCCAACACCAGTAAACATAATACTACTATAAAACTCAAGATGTAGAAGACCTGCATTAGTTTGCATGGATTCTGGTAAGTAGGTATATAACTACTGTGGCGCAATTCCGTCATTCCTCGCACCCTCCGCTAGCAAATACACCTAGGTCACGACTATTCCCTCAACTTAATAAAACGGTCTGAGAGAGGCGGAAACAAGAACACTCCTCTGATATACGTGGCTCAAACTCCGAAACTGGATAGTGTGAAAACAGCAGGTTTTCGAGATTCAACTCTAACTCACATTCTCTCTACCTTTTCTGTTTACGGTGTCGTAACTGATGTACCCCCGGCATGTAGCATCATGTTTAATTTTAAACCCGTGTTTTCTAGTGCGCGACAATAAGAGAAAGCGACATCTGCGGACATAACATCGTTTCCACAAAATCTGCGCGAAGAAGAGCAGCCGGCTCGAAATCTTTCCAGAAAGACAAATGAATGTAGTCCTCCGAATCAGTGAAAAACTTCTTCTTCTAGCTGTTTTTGCCCAGATTGATATAACTCTTTGTTCTCCACTTCCGCCAACATTTTGGCGATGTCGCCTTCGTCAGGGCCTGGAAATCGAAGGCAGCATTCTTCTCAAACACCTCGTCGCCTTGCAGAACACAGTTCATTCACAAGGCAAATCAAAAACAAAATAAAGAACACACAGCTCTGCTAGCGCTCACCTTCACTGCAGTAGAGACTTTGGTGAGGCAGACCGCAAATGCTGGGAACTGTACTCCTACTGCCTTTTTATAGCGTGCCTTGACCATCTGCCATAATCGAATCAGAATCCGTAAAGATTGTGATACAAGGCCAGCTCTTTAGTGATAGTAATACACTCATCTTTTCTGTTCATTTTGGGGCTCTTGGTGGCAATCCAGCAGGCTTCTAATGTTTTTCACGCTATGATCTCAGGTTTCAGCGACTACCATAGAGTATCAAGGTACGACTCACCATAATTACATTTTTTCTTTTTCCAAGTGGTTGTTGGTTAAGTTTCTTTCTTTGCTTTTTCTTTTTTTTTGTGGACCTTTCTGTTATGCATTCATGGTTTTAGATATATTCAAAAAGTTTCATGTAGTGAAGCTGAACTCAATAAGTTAGTAACTTAAGTTGTTAGATAGGGTACCAACCTTTATACATTTTCTCCTAGATCGATGTATGGGCTGATTTAGTCGTAGGAAGTATAAGGCCGATTGGACACGTTCCCTCATGATTTGATTAAGTACTAGTATTACAGGGGTTAAGATTTTTATACACTTCCCCACCTAGTGGTATACTGAGCTCCAATATACAGTAATATGTAGCGTCGACTTCACATATCAAGTTAATACAGTGCGCGTCAAAACTTTACGCCCACCCCAAAAATTCGTTGTTTCGGGCAAGGGTCAAGATTTCCCGAGTAATGGGCATCACTATCGTTTTCAGTATGCTTGAAAACCCCGGAACCTTTTGCCAGATCTTTTCTAAGTAATCCTCTAATTTTTTATTCGTTTCTGAAAGGAAAATGCGGCGGTTCAAAACTTTACGCCCACCCATGAAAATGTCGATCACGGAGGATAGGAATTGCGAGTAAGCAGGCAAACGATAAGGAATGATATAGTATTTTCTGAGCGAATCTTGTATCACTGTAGAGATTAGCAAGGAAATGGGAGCTTTCTTGTTTGCAGCAACTCTGGCGATTGAAGTTCAATGATCAGGACAGCTTCGTAACTTCAGAATTGCACAGATGCGATCCAGATTGGCTTAGCTATTCATCGCAGTGCTCTGCAAAGGCATTTCCTATCATATTTTCTTTAAAAGAGCGTCTATAACCGTCTATAATTCCGTTAGAATCATGATTTGGGTATTCATATTTTCTATATGAATATCATATTCATATCATATTTTCTTTAAAAGAGCGTCTATAACAGTCTATAATTCCGTTAGAATCATGATTTGGGTATTTTCTTGGCCGACACTGTGGAGGAGGA
>KN768081.1:0-13221 GCA_000816745.1 Ancylostoma duodenale | reverse complement strand
AGAAATTTTCATTGTTTTGAAAACAGTTTGAAAACATGCATCTTATATATATCAGTGGCGGAGGCAAAGGGGGGCGAGGGGCGGACCAGATTTCCGAGATTACTTCACAACACAAATAAAAATCTTGTATTGGTTTATTTTTTTTGTTTATTTTTATTATTATTTTCGATATAATTTTTATTAATTATTTATTATTATAATTAATGTTTGTATTAATTTTACAAATAAAAATCCTGGGTCCCCAAAACGGTGGAGACCCCATTTTTCTTCCCACGCCCCCCTCCCGCCCACATTCTGCGTCCGCTACTGATACATATATACTTCTGAATAATCTGTCATATATTCTACTCTTGCTACAACATGGGGAAGAAGAACCATTCAATTGCAAAGAGTGCGTCCAAATCAACCAACATCAGGTTGTGCGCAAATAAACTGCGTTTTTTGCACATCATTTTTTAACTCACGATCTTTTGCATTATTCTTCCAAAGTTACAATGTCGTGATCATTTCGGAGCTCATCCGGTCGTTCGTTTCTTTCATTTTTCAACTTTTTTCATATTTCAGGCCGGATGTCCAGGATTTTCAGTTCTCCGGGCCAAATGTTCGGGATGCTCTGCAAGGAACAGAATCGTATCATTCTGCTTCATGAGTCCAAACTTGTATGGAAGGCTGGAGAGGCTTATAAAAATGTTTTGAAACCCTGAGGACCAGATGTCACGTAGTTCACTTTCCACGGAAAACGCTCCAGAAGCTGAACGACATCGGCTATAAAATACTGCCCCATTCTCCATATTCATCAAACTTGTCGCCAACGGATTACCATTTTTTCGAGCCCTTCGACAACTTTGTAGAGGCCAGGGTGTCCAAGAATCAGACCGATGCTGAAAATACCTTAATACACCTTAATACCTACTAAAAAGCTCGGGTTTCCGCCACAAAATCATCTATGGTCTTGTTTCTTTTGTTTGATAAAGTTTCTTCGAGATGAGTTACAAACATTCGAAGTCACGCGTCAAAAAAAAGCAATTTGCTCGTACACAACACAGTAATATAGTCAAGCATTTGCAGGGGAGAGTTGCGAGCGGCCACACAATTAATGTAATGGGACACATCATGATTTCGAGCAGTAAATGGTAGTTAAACTCAGCGGAATGAGATAGGCGCTAAAAGATTAGTGACACATAACCTCTCATGTAAATCACGGCAGTGCAACAAAATTTTCTAGAGCGCAGGCGGTGGTGGCTCGTGAGCGCATACTTTCATCATGGTGCTCAGTTATAGACAGTGCTCGCGAGGATGCGAGGCTGACGGAGCATTCAGCCGACGTTTCGCTATAGGTGCATAGCCGTAGTGGAAGTCGGGTGCAATCAGGATTTCGTGGTAAGACCGGCGGCTAGCGGTCTCGAAACGTCCGAGCGAGGGAATGTTTACAACGGTTTGACGTTGCATAGCAGCAATGTGCGGAGCAGAGTAGCCCCTCTACTGGAGCTTTGTTGTTGAATGCATTCGTTGTTGAAACTGTGGTCAATAACCACCTCTTAAGGTGGGTGCATGCCGTGAAGGCGATAGCGAAGCCGTAGTGATGGGATTCACTCAATTTCCTCCCTTGTGATATGCTCTTTGTGCACCTCTCACTGTCCCATGGGGTCATGCAGCCTGTGGTTCGGTCTGTTTTTGAGCAGTTTTTTTCCAAATATTTCCCAACTTTCTTCCATTACTCTCGCGATTTGCAAAGAGTACGGGTGCACTGCTGACGGACAGATGTGCCGGAGCCCCCTGGCTTAGAAAAACATCAGTTTAGGTGTACACCTATCGAGAAGGGTCACCGTGGCCCAATAGTGGAGGAAACGGCAGGATACGGATCCATCGATGGAGAAAGGGTCCACCGTCGCCCATCAGTAGGGAAGTGCCAGGTAACGAGTCCACGGATGGTGATTGGGTCTGCCCTGGCCCAATAGTAGGGAAAGCGCGAGGATACGGGTCCACGGATGGAGACTGGGTTCGCAGGGGGACCATTAGCTTGGAAAGCGCCGGGAAACAGGTCCACGAATGAAGAATGTGTCTGCCCTGGCCCAATAGTGGGGAAAGCGTCATGATATGGGTGTATGGATGGAGAAGGGTCCGCCGTGGCTCAATATGCACGACTGCCGATGGAGTAGGGGCACGCTAGGCGCTCATTCGTATCTCAGTCGACCACTTCTTCTTCCTTCCTGTATGTTGGAGCAGAAGCTCATCAGTTGGACTCTTTCCGTGACTTGAAGCCTGAATCAATTCGGGTGTTTATTCGCACGGCATTGGTTACACTCATACTTCGGCAGGTACTTGACTGGGAGCAAGCGGGACTTCGTAAAAGATACGGTGAGCAAAGGGGACCGCGTAGCTGGGACCTGGACTTCGATCGGATAACCATCCACTCCTTCGCATATGAGAGCAAAGAGGGGAGATTGAACCGAGGAGTTTTTTTTCCTTCATTAGTTCTATTAATACTGACTGAAATGATAGTAAAATTAATATTTGTTTCAAAACATACTCTTGGAAAAGTTCCTAGCTGTGCCGATAGCATCGTTGGTTCTGAACTGATCCTGCTCAAACTTTGCAGTCACTCTCCCTCTAATTGCCGAAGGAGATTGGAATAATTGATTTTGGCAAGAGTTTGTGGGATTGTTATGTAAAAATCCTACCAACAGCACTGCTTCCAGCGCTCATAAAAGGTAAGATTCTTCATGGATCTTGCTGAAAAACAAGAGTATGGCTGGAATCGTCCTGTATGAAGCTCAAAGAGAACTGGATTTGATTGATTTTGATAGGACTTACATGTGAAGAGGTACCTGACAGTACTCACAGTACCGTTGGTATTGAACGGAAGCTGCTCAAACTTTGTAGTAAGATTACGGATACTTCTCTTCCCCCAATTGTCAAAGGAAATTGGAATTATTTGATTTTGAATAGTCATATTGCTCAGGAATTCTCTGAACCCTAAATTTACCCTAGAATTCAAGGTTCAACACCGGTCCAAAGAATTTTCATCAAAGAACTTTCCTTTAAATCAGTTATTTCCAATTGTATTAACGTGTTTATCTTCACCAGAGGTCACTGTCGCTCTCTCCAGTGAATAACAAAACCGTCGCTTTTCTTTGGTTACAGCGAAAAAAAATAGGTAAAAAAACTGTCTTCAAAACCACTTACTGCTTCGTCGTATCTTCAAATAATTTCTTCTAAAATCAATTATTTTCAATTTCATTTGCACTATGCGTTCAGAAAATATTGCTCTATCAAACAATTAGTAACTGTTTTCTCATTAGTACTGAGCACTAATGGAGAACATAATCGAGATCAGCACGGTCAACTTCACATTATGAGGCACATTACATTTTGAAGCGCCACAGTTATTTGATATCCTTCCCTTGTAAGAATATTGCTCGCATAAATGTCCTAATCATCACTGGAATGTTGATTCTGCAAAAATCTTGTAAGTCCCAAGAAAAAAACTTAAAAAGTAGAAAAAGAACAGAAGAATTTATTGAGGTTGGGCTTGATGAGGGTGTCCGCCTAAAGGGTTGATCAGCATACATGACTGCCCACGGGATGTCGTAAACCGACGATCGCTCCGCGGAGTCACCGCCGCTCACGGTCGCCTTGCTATAACTCCCTTAGAACTATCCCAGTTAAAGAGCTTCATCACCTTTTTGTCTCGAGGAGATCTTGCACGTGACCTACTGAACGTCGGGGTAGACTTTTGGTTGACTGGTTTCCTCTACGCAGTCTGTATATCGAGTGATACCGTATAAGACATCGGATCACTGGTGGTGGAATCACTTGTTACGAACCGGATCTTGAGCTCAAATTTGATTATTTCAGCTAAACTTACACAAAAACGATCAGAATGAAGCATCTAGCAGCATCTGAGCAACTCCGCACTATTTCGAATACATTCAATTTTTGAAGAAGTTGCGCGTAGAACATAGAGCACGCCATCGTCATGAACATATTTAATCGCTCACTTTTCGGACACATTTGGTCTTCATCTTTGTGCCTGAGAAAAGTGGTTACTGGGAAATATGGGAGCCTGTTCCTTGAACAGTTTAAGGAATCCTAAATGAGAAATTAAGACGTGCACGTAGGCGACACAACAAGTTATAAAGTACTCATCTGTTTTATGTACGCAGCTGGTGTTTCACTGAAACGATGTTCTTGATATCTATTTATTTCCCGTCAGGTGAGCGGTCCTCTGAAAAAAAAACTTTTGTCGTGTGTACGGACCATCAGAGAAAACCCTCGTGTAGTAATCGCGACATGCAATGATTAGTCGAAAAATACATTTTTGAGCGGTCAGATATGCAAAATTGCATAGTGTGCGGTCAGCGGCATATACATAGACATCATGAAGGAGAGATCCAAGCTGATAAGAATTTTGCCTGAATTCCGTGTAGGCTGCCTCATTCTATCAGGTTGTCGCAAAAGTTTCCTGCTAATTTCAGCCTTCTTTTTCGATTTGATCTTTCTTCTTCAATACAACCATCAGTTACGCTATACAAACGTATATGGGCCTCCATTACTGACAAGAACTCCTGTGGTAACAGGAGACCTTATTGGCAGCAGCTTCCAATAAGTGGTTCCTGTTCATTCCCACCAAACAGCATTGATTTTATCAGTTTCCCCCAATTCTGTCGAAGGGCGAGTGAGGGCATGTCTACCTTGTCCCTATGACATGCGTTTTGGAGCTAACGACCTATTTCGCTCGGTGAATGCGTGTGTATTGGGGTTATTCAAAACGGTGAGTACGAATACGTGGAACACGCTTACTGGGGTTTCCCAATACCCCGAATTTGATTTCCATTTTGCATGAAATTACCGAGTCGATCATCTTATCGACTTTTTTTTCGCGTTTGCACAGGGACGAGCTATAATAGAAAGCATTTATTGGGGTTCTCAAACATGCTGAATACGAATACAGCAAATGCTTTCGATGAATTCATCATTCAAATAAATTATTGACTTTTCGTCGTATGGACAGGAAAAGAGGTCACTCAGGTGTACTTAACTGCTGATCAGCCAAGGCGGTAAGCACGGTCAATGTATTTCAATGTATTCATCGCATTAACAATTGCCTTTATCAGTGATAAATGATTGGAAGAAACAAGACATCCGAGGAAAACCGGGCACACCGTGTAGTTTCTTATAATCCTTTTCATTAAAAAAATTTACCCACCTCCGGAAAGAGTGCTCCTTCGGCCTAAAGATCTCTTCAAAGTGCAAAGCGATCCTTGAGGATTTTGTGGATTTAGCAGGTGAAACGTCATGGGGACCAATATTTTTAGCGCTCAACTACCCCAAGTAAGTACTTCGAGCCAAGGCCTTCTCTAAAATCTACTTCTGATTCAATAGTAATAGGTTGTAGGGAAAGTTCTTGCGGTTTTCAAAAGTGTGCTTTTTATAACCCCACGCTGCTTTGAAGCAACTTGTCTTTTGCCCATATGAGGAGGTCAGGTATGTGCAAAATTAATACTGTCATCACATACAAACTCCTGCACAGGCCCTTCCAGAAATATGGAACTTCCTAGGCAGAATTTTCGCTACCTTTCAGTAAATGACTTCAAATCTGGGCAATCAACAGCCGCATCCAGTTGTCGTATTAACGCTATATTTGAGGATGGTACAGCATCAGAGCGCACTGCACAAGATAGATCCAGACACCTTCCTACTGGCGACTTCAACCTCAACGTTTCCGCATGTTCGGGACGCGCATCCGAAGTTGACAATGATCGCTTACCACAGCTGGTGGATTCAGATCCAAGGCAAACTAGGTGTGGTAGGACGCAAGTCTTGGATGTTCACTTTACTAGCATCGCCGATCACCTGCGTCAGTTGGGCAAGGTTAAAAAATTATCACAATGAGTGATCATGATTTGACCGGGTGCGATCTCCAGCAGTGTGCACAGGTGGCTACTGAATTGCCCTCCTACAGGAGCATTGAAACCCGGCTGAAGTCAATCTTTATAGGATAGGAGAAGTGGTGTATTTGCGTCAACGCCAAGCACCATCGACACTAAGTTGATAAGTATGAGCAGCCTGAGCCGCAGCCGAAGACGGATGATCACCGTCTGAAGGTCGTGGTCACTGCCTGGCGTGACAGCGAAGGCATCGTCCACTAAGCGCTACTGCCATGCGACGCTGCCCTCACGCTAGACCTGTGCTATCAGCAGCCGGGTAGATTGGTCGGAAAAGAGAAGAGTCCGAATCACGGCAAGATCCGATTTCTCCACGACGATGCTCGTCCACATATTGAAAGTGTGACTCGCCAGAAGCTACCCGGCTTTGGACGGAAAGTGCTGACTCACCCAACGTACAGGCCATACGTTGCCTCAAAAGATAACCACTTCCTCCTGTCCCGCTCTAATACCATACACAGTAGAGCGTTCGATGATGAAGATGACTTGGATCTGGTTGTGCAACTTTTCCGACTCAATGCCCGGACAGTTCTGAGCCGAGGGCATCGAAAGGCTTTCCGAAAATGGGCGAAGAGTGGCCGTACGTGATAGTGATTTATGCATTTCTTAATGTGCTTGCCTGTTTTTGAAAAGTCAAGAACATGTACTGTTCCAAAAACCAGCAAGAACTTTCCCTACAACCTAATACTTCAATCCTCCCTCTATTCGGCTTGGGAATGAACGCGACATATATTGGTTTCAAGCAGAGGCATGATTGAGGGAACGATGTACGTACACTAACCTATGCCCGCTTTTAGAACAAACGATGGGTGAACTCAAAAATAGAAGTAAGACTTCGTTCCTTTATCCCTTCATAATTTTCTAGCCTACCAATACTATTTCTCACATAATTAGAAGTTACATGTACGTAATCAGGAGCTTGTCTAACGTCTCTTCCGTTCTTGGCTGCGATTTCCTTACTCCGATAACTGTGCAGCACGAACGCAGCCCGAACGCCGTAATGGTTCGGTTAGAAACGCTAGCAGCAACGGTTCCTAGTTGCTGCCATCCTCCCCTCCATCGCTGCTGAAGCTTTCGTCCCTTTAGCAGCAATGGAGGGGAGGATAGCAGCAATGGAGGGGAGGATGCCAGCAACTGTCAACCGTTGGTGCTAGCGTTTCTAACCGAACCACGGCGTTCGGGCTGCGTTCGTGCTGCACACTTATCAGAGTACGTGCATACTACATGTACATGTTTGGTGCTCTCGTAAGATAGCTTGGAACACCTTAAAGTGTGGTTTTCTTCCGAAATGAGAAAAAAAAACAATAGGTGACAATAGTATAATGAGAAACAATAGGAATTTCCGTTTCATTCGCTCAGAATTCATGTTCTGAATGAATTTTCATCAATATCACGATGAATAAAATTGCCCTTTGATGACGTTACCTGCCGATCAATGTATGAAAAAGATTCAATATGTAGCTCCCACCCCCTGTGGTACTGTCGACTCCCTCGTCCTTGTTTGCTTTACTGCGACGCCCCGCTTCACATTCATCAATACCAAATTCGGTTCGGACTAGCGTGACTAGCGTACAATGGAAGGCGCACGATTCAAGGCTCCGCTTCACTATGTGCAGTCGAAAGTCTCATCTTCCGTTGCCAGGCTTCGTTCACAAGAACAGCTAACGAGGATGTTCCCGTGAGTTTCACCTGCTTTTTGACTAGCGTGTTAGATGAGCAGGTATCGAAGACAGTCATTGATTTACTGGTTCTGCTTCGCGTATTCTTGGATAACATTCATACAGTTCAAACAGTGATAATAAAAGACAATTCGCGCTGTTGTCCAGCGTAGGTGATAGACAAGATTTTTTAGAAATCTGTGCCTTTGCGTGTTGAACGGATCGATATTGTTAGTACTGCTACATCGGGCATCCACTGTTTGTAGCTGTGTTCTGAGCACAGGTCCATCACACTTTTCTTTAAGTTTCAATGGTCTTAATTTCGTGTAATGTCAAATCCAGAGCACATCAATGTTTTCAACTAATTTATTGTTTTTTGATAATTTTATTAATTATTTTTCAATTAAGTCTAGAAAAAATCGGATAATACTAGTATGACAACTAAGTTCTTGGGCTTGACGAGCCGCAATCATTAAAAATTACTGAAGAGAAATCACGAACACAGATGACCATCCAAGCTATGCACCACCTGAATGCACATTGTCTTCCCATTCATATAGCAGCTTCTCTGTGCGCTGTGATCAGATTTCTGATTGGGTCAATTCATAGAAACGCAGTAGACGTCTTCTGGCTTTAGAGGTTTTATAATACAAATCATTCCTTATCTAGTTGATGATTTAGCGTTCGGAACAAGTATTATTCAATTGGGTCGATATCTGTTCAAGTTTAAAACCTAGAAATAGCTTCACGGCCTTCCAGCGTTTTGCCAGCTTCTGAGCAATCTCACCAGTGTATCCTGAGGTGTGATCATCACTTGAATTCGCTTACGATTTTCTCGCTTTACATTTGGGTGCACTTAACAAAGCTTTTTTCTCTTTGAAAGGAGAAGAAGTTATATGTACGTAGTTAGCAAAAACATATTAGATACTGATACAAGCTTCTGAATTTTCGAGCACATGCGCTCAAGGTGTTGTCATCTGCCTCCCATGGCATGAACTTGTACTTTAAAGTCAAGTTTTGCAGCATAGAGCTTCTTGTGAGCACTAACATCGACCTATTTATTTAATAGAGATTTATGAGCTGCTCCACCGGATACCTTGCTCTTGCTGCAAAGAGACATTGCTCCAATTTGCAGTCAAAAAACTCACCCTGACATGCCTTCAAATTTGGTATGATCCATTAATCGCACTGAAGCAACAGGTCCGGAGGTCCAGACTGTACAGTACAGTTTTACATTCAAAAATATCGTTCGAATGTTCGAATTTTCGAATGATCCTGGACCCTCGAATTTTCGAATATCGCTAGGCCATCGAATTCTCGGACACTCCAATTTTCGTATATTCGAACAATCGAATAAATATTCGAATTTTATTCGATTTGGTCAAAACTCTACTGAACAGGATGCTCCGGATTTGTAGTACCACGTACAGCCCCGCCAGCTATCATGTGTAAAGTCCTCACGCGCTACCGGCTTAAAATTTTCGAGCGCGCCCAGCAAGCGGCGCGTGCGCGGCGCTGCCCTTTTGCGGCAGCGGTCCCCTTAGTTCGTCAGATTTTTGGCCCATATGAGTGTTTTTCTCTCATTTTTTTCTTTAGTTCAAGTTTATTTGAAGGTGTCAGGCCTGTAGTTGACCGATATCGGACGTCAACCACTAGGCGAAATATAGTTGCGGTGACCGACTTCCATAAGCCCCGCCTATTAGCTGTGGGGCTCTGGTCCGTAGGCCGTCTGGCACGACTACTCGGCTGTCAGTACAGGCAGATGGGATCTGGATGTATTCCTTCCACCTGGTATACTGTAGCGCATAGGGGTTCGCATCTAACTGCTTAACAGAACAACTCATCCACTTTCTGACTACCATTCCAACGCGGAAATGGACGCCAAACCCTTTTATCGCGCTCCAATTCATAGCTCGGAGTATTCAGTACCTCGATGTCAAGCATTTGAGATCGATTTGACCAAAGCACTCTGTGGGAATGTAGAAATGATCTCAATTAGAGACCATCTAAATTTGAACAAGCTTCAAAAATTTTCATTGCAGTTTACGATCAGCTGTTTAATTCAACACAGTTTTAGCAAAGGAAATGCAGAGAGGGCGTAAAACCATGAACTACTTCTTTTTCCTTCATCCTTACAAAAGTGTTACTGAACGCTTACTCTAAAGTTTCTTCTAACATGCTGGTTCTCCGAGCTTCGATTTCAGGAGAAATGTAGAAGACGAAAGACCAAATCTCGGTCAACTTTTCTCTATGTGTTATGCGAATTTAAAGAACGAAAGATAATAGCAGAATTTTACCGCACTTCGTGTTAGGCATTTATCCAATTTTTGTGTCGGATATTTGATCGGTTCTTTTGACAAAAAAGATAAATTAACTTTTTCCAGGGTTCGGTGCCTAGGTCGGCGTGTTCGATGTCTCCAAACCTAGAATTGGAGATCCATTCAACCAGAGAGCTCTTTAAGAAAATATTAGAAATGATCCCGATTAGAGTTTTTTTATTTTAATTAGTTCTAATACAGCTTGATTGAATATTTAATTTTATTGTTCCAGAAAATAGTTTTATTGGAAGCCCTATTTTTGGGAACCTTAGCTAAACATTTGTTTTTCTTAGCTTGACGTAAATCATCTTAAATTCGGTGGAAACGATTGGGTAACACTGTTCTCTTCAGCGACCCGCCACCGTGACAACGCCTAGAGACACGTCGTGTAGTTCCCTCAAGTTCCTCGGGAGATAATTCCCACCTCTCATGTACTAGAGGTCAGCTAGAAGCAAATATACGCTGGAAACAGCAGATATCGAAATGATAATGAACGAATATTGAATCAGGAGGAATTTATCTCTGTCTTTTTTTTTTGTTCCTGTGCGCCACACATGGTACAAATTACAGGAACAAGACAGATTTCGGGAGCTCAATATGGTAATCTTGAACACATCGAAAGTCAGCGTATGTTTCCAAGATGTTTCCATTATACTAGTAGTATTCGAACAAACAAACTAATGGAATAATTTATTCTTCTGGATACTTTGAGAAACTAAGAATATCTGGGACATTTTCTTCAGATTTATTTGGATATTTCGTTTATTCGGCCACCACAAAAATGAGTTAGATCAAGCCACTAATCAAGTTTTTTTATAAAGAGCTTTTTTTTTTGAATAGTTCTTATCCTAAAAACACAAGCACATCCAAGTCGCTGTCCATCTCTGCGCTGGATTGATGATCGGAGAGTGTACGAGTTGTTCTATTAAGCAGTTACGCAGATGCAAATCCCGATGCGCTACAGTACACCCGGTGGAATGTATGCATCCAGATCCTGTCTGACGGTACTGACAGCCGAGGAGTCGCGCCAGACCCTTACAGCCCAGAGCCCCACAGCTGAGAGGCGGAGCTTACGGAAGTCGGTCACCGCAATTATATTTCGCCTAGTGGGTTACACCCCCGATATCGACCGGACGGCCCCAGAAGAGGGTCGCGCCGCGCACGCGCCGCATGCTGGGCGCGCTCGAAAATTTTCCGCCGATTGCGCTTAAGAACTACACATGTGGTGCAGAGTACAAGTTGATTAAAATTTGTGGTGGGAAACCCATGAACTTATTCCCATACTATTATACATACTATAAAAAAAAGCGATTCTCTTCATCGGTGTCAGCACGCTTTCTACTATAACATAATACTATTTCGATCTAAAGTTATGGGTGCACACTGTCTACCCTCTTTTTCATGACCTTATTACTGAACATTTATTCTGTAGTTTTTGGAGAACGAGGAACAATGTACGGATATGTGTTTTGCAAAGTATTCTCCCTCTTCCTTCTTAACTCAGTTAGAAGACGACCTACTAACTTATAGAACTCCCATTTATACGACGAATTTAAAGCAAGAGAAACATGAACATCGTTGCACTGGACTTCTTGCAGAATATTCGGATAACTTTCGCTGTAATAATCGGGTACATTCAACAACCGGGTTCTTGAGAATAACACGAACTTGAATAATTGAACTGTAGTTATGTAAACCTATCGGACTATCGATCGTTGTCATCTTTGAGCAGTATGTATCGGAAAGCTGCGTACATATACTGTGCGGCGTAGTCTGACTTTACTTTGTCAGACTACAACTTGGTTGCTTCAATAATGTTTTCCCTGGCGCGGAAAGCGTTCGAAAAGTGAGTTCACGTCGTAGTTCGGGTCTGCCTCAGCGGCACATTTGGGGAGAGCATCCGTGCACTGCATAGAGAAATTCATTATGTTAATCGTGGAATTCTTGGATTATGGAGTTGTAGTAGTTTTCCAAGCAAACTTCGTCATAAGCGAAAACGCGTATTCATGGTTTCACACGCTAATAAATACTATTGGGGAGTCAAATGTGTTCGTGCCTCTTGCTCTGTGGCAAGATCTTGATGGCCTCTACAGGCACCCAGTATACTGCAACTATTATGCACAAGATACAATAGAAGCGGACCCCGTTGCTGTAGTAAATCAAGTAAATCAGAGAGAATCAGCGTCGAGGGCGTAAGTATAGAATGCATTTATATCAACATGTACAGCATGCAACAGACCAATTGTTCACTCTCCCCCACATTCTGCTGCTTGACCAAATATGAAGAGTCAAAACATTTTTCTTCCCCTGCAAGCTCCATTCTTTTCGTGGATGGCGCAATTTGGTCTGAACTTGAGCCGTTGAAAATGGAAAATCCAAACAGGAGAAAATCCATTCAAACAGCTTCTCCATTCCTACGTATGTAGGTACAGGGTAAAAAACCCTCGATCTATCTCAGGGCATTCGCGCATTGAATGGAGGAGACTGAATATTTAACAGCTA
Source organism: Ancylostoma duodenale (assembly GCA_000816745.1). Classification (NCBI taxonomy): domain Eukaryota; kingdom Metazoa; phylum Nematoda; class Chromadorea; order Rhabditida; family Ancylostomatidae; genus Ancylostoma; species Ancylostoma duodenale. Next base: position 795 of record KN768081.1, on the reverse strand, counting down.
GATATCCGAGTGGTTTTCAAAGTACAAGGGCAAGTCGTCTTTCTGTACTACTATCCAGATCACGCAGTGCAGTCAGTTAAATCCACCATCTGAAACTCATAAGGAGGTTTCTATAAAATGTTGCGGGTTCGACGAAGAAGTCAACGCGAACGCAAAGTCGTGGGTTTCCTAATAAAGCGCAAGAAATAACTGCTATAAAGTCTTCGGCCAAAGACTTTGTTGTCACCCTGTAAGTTAATCTAATCAGCACAGATCTGTTCTGCCGGAAAATAAAACTACTTAACTTAATCTAATCAGCACACTAAATCTATTTAGAGTTGTCAAAGTTGTTAAGATCTGATTAGTTTCCAATATGTAGGGAAGAAGTTTGGACAACATCTCCTTGCGAAATCAATGTACGAACGTATTGCAATACAAGACGAAGGTGGCCGTGATGTGTTATAAAGGAGAATTTTGCTTCATGTTTAATTAAACTAGACTAAATCCTTAGATGACCACGCTATCAATATTTTGTGCAATCTGAGCTATTAATGCTGAGCTTCTTCTTGTAAAATAACTTCTCGTAAAATACAGCGTTGGTGAGAATGACTACTTATAAATAAGCTTCCTTGTAAACTTTTTGGTCCTGAAACGGAGGCCAGTAGCTTCCGCTTGCTACATGAGTTGACTGGCCCTTGTTCACTTCTCTGCTGATGTTTCTGCTGCTCCTGAGCTGTCCACCGGTGGTACGTGGTTAGCAGTGGCGGACGCAGAAAGTGGGCGGGAGGTGGGGGGGGGGGGCCTGGGAAGAAAAGT
>KN768080.1:0-13589 GCA_000816745.1 Ancylostoma duodenale | reverse complement strand
AGTTTTCGCCGCAGAGTTCACATGATATTTGTTACGCGGTCTCTGAGATCATGCAGTCTCCCGCTCTACCTGATGCGTATATCATACAACTTGATGTCAGGCAGAAGCTAAGGTATAGGAGGATTCTTAGTAGTTGGGTTGACGGGATGTTCACAAGGTTGACGAAACCGTCCGAATCAGATTTCTTCAAGCAGTGTCGAATTGATCTGCTCTCTTCATCCTATATGTACGGAATGCACAAGAGTATCTTTTCTCAAGGACTGGTACTGTCCTGCTCAAGGAATGGTTGTTATACATATGACGCTTTCGGCTGATGAATGAGTACCATGGATACATAACCGTTCGATTCAGCTATGGAATGGGCGAGTGGAACGGATTCACGTTTCTCTTCTGTGCTGGAACAAACAACCCTTGTGGTGTGAAACATGTTGCGCTCTACAGCAATTTTTGGCTAGGTCGAATGGGACGAGTTGTCGTGGACGATGATGTTTCTGTTGCTAGGCCTTTGCAACCATTCAGTTTTGTACGTGCTCCCATGCAGGTGGACTTCTACGTTCACGAACAGAAGCCGATTTTCTTTTGGTTTCTCCCTCGTAATCTTAACGTACTCGTACTGCCGGTTTACTAATTGAAAATATTCTCTATCCTTACCCGAACTAAACTACTAAATCATTTCCGAAATACATATAGGGGTATCAAAAAGTTTCCGGCCTTGTCCTGTTCCATCCCTATCAAAAAGTTTCCGGCCTCGTCCTGTTCCATCCCTTCTTTCTCAAAACTTTGAGTGCGGTCGTGTACCTTGAAATCTTCGAAGCCATCATGCCAAATTTCATATTCTCAAGCTGACTCACTGAAAAATTATGGCGCTTTTTTCTAGCCTAACTCTGGTGGGATTTTCTTGCTTCTCGGCAGCGCAACCGTCCACAGATCAAGCGTTGTGGTTGCTGCCACACGAGAACGCGAATTCGAATCATTGAATCACACATCCATAGACCGGGCCTGGCACCCAGAATCTATTACCTGCCTTGAAATATAGGGCAGCATCTTCGAGCTATGAGATTCACGGTCGAAAACGAGCGGAAGTCGGCTTTTGGAAGACACTCAGCCTCATGTAATAAAAAGAGCTCTTTCAACGGTTTAAAAAATTGAAATTGAGCTATGAAAAGCTCATTAGTGTTCGAGAGATATTTTACTACAACAAGATTTCGTCGCTGTAGACCTTTTGGAAGTAGTTTAGGCCGGAAACTTTTTGATACCCCTATACATATAGCTCTAGCAGAGACTAGGTTGAGAAGTATAAAGTATTCGGAAACGATGTAGACGAGAGAGATTACACCCAATGTTGAAGATCGCTAAAATACTATGCGGACTTTTTACTCAGATGAGCTGACGCAAGCTAACTCAAAACGCAACATAGGGCCTGAACACATCATTGAGATTGTCCAGGGTAGACGTGTTGGCGCAAGTGTTACCTTTGGGTCAATTTATGTACGCGTTTACTCCGGGTAATCTCACCTATGCATGTTGTAGCTATCTAAAACCCTAATCTCATTATCAGATAACTTTCGTTGTGCATATTTTTATTACATTCAAGGTAAGTGTACGGGTATTTTCGACCACCCTCTACTCTATGACGTTAACTAGCTTCCTTCTATATCGGAATCCCACCTTTTGCGCAAAATCACTCATTAATTCACAACCGCAACTTTGGGCGACGTCAAAAATATATAAGATACGCTTTCAAAAAATCTTTTCCTTGCTTCTCTGCGCAACTACATATTGACTTACGTCTTCTGTCACGATTACGAAAAGATTACACGAAGTGCTTAGATATTACTGCCTACTCCAACAAAAATGATTTTCTTTTCAAAATTTGCTCTTGTAATTGATCCAAGCCATCCTCTTTGCAGTCAGCAATGTGTCACAGTTGAGACTTGTCGCAGATTTGCACACTGGGTGTGGGTGGATTTCACAAACGCTTCCGGGAAGGTTCTTTGCTCCCCGCTCATCCTGAGTAAACGGATTCCCAGACTGAAATGCGATGGATTTCGCTAATTCTATCACTGCTAACCGCTGCTGCTGAGACTAGTTAGTTTTACAAAACATACTAAACCTTGCTTAGAAGACTCGTGCAGTTCAAGAAGTCGTTGGAGAGAGAATATTCCAACAAAAATTCGTAAATCATGATACTGGCCACCACCACACGGTGGCTACTCCCTTGGATTTCACAGTGGAATAAAGGCGAGAACATGGCACAATCAAATCCACAGTAAACGAAATGTCGCTATTCGCCACGCCCATTGCTCTGCTCCCGCCTCTATGCGGTAGGACTAGTAGAAGCAAGCCGATTTTCAAGAAAACTACTATATTCGGATTGTTTTGAGAGTATTCAGTTCCGCTATTTGCTATTTACTGGATTGGATCTAGTCGACCGGATGCAGCGTTACCAAATCGGTTTCTATTAAGATATTCTTTGGTTTACTATAATGAATGTTCACATAGATTGTGTATATCGTGGAAACCATCCGATAATCGTGTATGTGTTGTATTTTGTGACACCATTCGCGACCTACTCTGCGATTACGCCGTAGAGTTCTACACTTAAGAATACGTTTCAAATTTTCGATTGTTCAGATCCTCGGGCTACTGGAATTTGCCGAGTCTTCTAATTTTTGCAAACTCTACCTCCAAAGGTACTCACTTTTTAAAAATTCGAACTTTCCAAATTCCGGAACCTGCCGAATTTCTGAACATCCCCTTTCGAGTATTTGTTCGAATAGATGTGTTTCAAAAGAGTCTTCGAGACCGTTTCTCGGGACGAAGACTCTAACACTCACACACAAGAGCCGGGGCGGCCCCGCCCAAATACTCCCCGAAATTTCCATACTGGATCCTCTTCAAAGTGGGGCTTTCGTGGCTCCTGTATCTTTTTAATCACATTATTCTATTCAGCTCTCTAGTCTAGCGATCATGTCTAGATCCTACCGATACCCAAAACATTGTGGACAAGGTGGGACTCGCAAGAACATCTCACTCGTAGAGGCAGTGCTCTTCAGCTCAGCTCTCAAGCGAGTCTGAATATCAGCACAGTTTCGATTTAGTCAACATTTTCTCAACATTTTGATTTGTTAACATGGAATTTTACAAGAACCCGCTGAGTTGTTGTTTTGTGCCAGTGAGCTGTGCGAAAATTAAGCAGCAAAGCGTCCTACCTCATTAGAACCACTTGCAGCTAAACCTCATTTGTGATGAGGCATCTGTCTCGTCTGTTCCTCCCTCAGCCAGCCAGCATTCCTCCTCTGCCTGCTGAATATTAGCCTTAAAAATTAGGGTTGCCAAAGTTTGTAGGGTGTCTGTATACCATTTGTCTCAATACCTCCCTCACATTCTAGTTACGAAATTCTCGAATGTGATTTCTTGGTATTGGCATTTGAAAAAAGGAATGAAACTTCAAAAAATAAATTAAATTGACGATTTTCTCACACTACCGAACGGAACTCAAATGAAAACATATTGGGTTGGGGAATAACTTTGTGCGGTTCTCCATGGGCATCAAAACTATAATACTACTATTCCCTAACAACATCAATCGCTACAAATGATCTATATAGCCCCATTCCTCCACTGTTCATGCTAGAGAGACAGAACAGCTCCTCGATTCCATCTCGATGAAAGGCCACATTGTTTGGGACTATACTTAGGATCGAATAATGCATTAGACACCTATCGATTTATTTGAGATACGAATATTCAATTTCGAATAAGTCTATAGTATGGATGTCCGAAAAGAGGGAGCAATTCAATTCTCCAGGAATGACAAGAGTGTATTTAGGTCTCTGTCTCTCTCTTTTGAATACTTGAATTCTCCTGATCGAGCTCTGGATGAATAATCTAATGATCTGAGTTATCCGACTTCTATTCGGTCCTAAATATATTTCAGACGACTCAATTCGTGACCTTCAGATGCGACTTTCGAATATAACTCTAGGGAATGCCTAAGCAAAATACGTGCTTGGACACTGCTTAGGTCTGTAGGCCTGGAATGACTAGAACTACCCTTCATTCTAGCATTTCGTTTTGGTTTAATCTGCTCAGAGGAGCCGCGCATCCACAATGTGGGGGGTTAGCTTGTATTGAAACTTCGATGTTTTTTTTTTCGAGAAATGAATCAATTGAATTTAAGTGTTGCTGACATTTTACATCCGTGATGGTTCTTCCTTACATCTAAAGCAAAACATAGTCGATAATCACCTCACTGTTCTTCAAACTGCATCTTAGAGTGAGGGACACCCTCCAAGCAAAAATTAACCACTCTGAAGAGGACATCCACTTCTGTGCCGTCCATTCAGCAGTAGTGGCTTTTTTGATATCTGCTGCTTCTCGAGCTGCATTCAATCCACGATTGAAGACGAGCAGTGGTTGTCAGAAAGTGTCGTTCAAACCGAATTAGAGGGTCACATTCCGTGCGGTAGGAACTGAAGTCTGGTAGGACTTAAAGAAATCGGTTAGATTAATTGTAAAGAGTGAAACAGTAGCTGCAAAATGGTTCAGGACACGCAATCGAACGAAGTTCAAATCATCGTAAAAATACAATACGGAAAACCGCATAAACTTATTGTCCAACCCGATAGTAGTTGCGAGCTACGAGTTCTAGACATATTCGAGCTTTCGGCTTCGAGTTTTTGAATATTCGGATGTTGGAATGATCCTGAACCCTCAATATTTCGAGTATTCGGACTTTCGAATGTTACAGAACCGTCGCGTCTTCGAATATTACAAAACCATCGAATATTTGAACTTTTCGGAACTCCAGACTTTTCTGATATCCGGAACTCGAATACACATTCAAATTTTATTCATCTCGGTCAGTACTTTGCTGCGCAGATCATCGGACGACCCCGCCGCGCGCTCCAACCGCTACTGCGGCACGAGCACTCCCAAAACGACGCCACTGTGCATAACAACTAACTGCACTAACAATTTCAACCATTCTGTGTATTGGACGTGTTCCGAATCCCAAGCTGAAGGAGCTCTTATTGGTTGGCTCGCTTGTAACACGGTAAAAAGTACAATTACGCGTCGAGTAAAGAGCGGACTGTGCAATGTAAACTCAGTACGTTGAACCACGACAACTTTTGGAAATGATGGTATTCTTTACGCGCTTTTGTTCTATCTGATTTAATACTTATTTTATTGCTGTTCTATTTTCTACAAATCCTAGACTCTCGTCGATTCATTGACGCAGAAAGCGAAACATCGCGCGGAGTCGAGCAATTTTGCGGACGAGCGGCCGCCGCGCACCCAAAATTGATGCCGGTCGCGCACGAGGGCAATTTTTTGACCAACGACCGGGAGTTTCTGCCGCCGCAGAGTAATCTAGTTTACTTCAGCATGCACAGACGGCTGGTCGACCAACGGCCAAAAACTCGCACGACGCGTTGCAGCCATGCATTAATGTTCAAGGCAAGACATTACTCTCTTTGCCGTCCTACTGTAGTTGCGAACACGCCTTCTGCCGCTTCTGTGTGAGTAGTCAGCTCTTGCGACTGCCGGTCTTTCCACCTCGCAATCATCTTACTTCGTTCTCACTCGTCTTCAACAACTCCTATCTGCCAGAGCGAACCGCAGTTTACTACAAGTGTCTCGCAACACACCGTAACTACACATCGACCAAACTGAGCTTCAACCACGGTCACTATGCTTCGACTGTAAATCAGACTGCAGCCTCACGTGAACCGGATCGTCATCCATCTTCGTCATTCTTGTGGTACTCATTCTTAACTGTCCTTTCTTCAGTAAGAGTAGTATTGAAGTATTGAATCTTCATCGTTGTTTCCTTCCACCTTGTTGCATCCTGCACATTTCGCCTAGCCATAATTGGAACACACTTTCACGTCATGTATCCAAAAGGACAGCTGGACTAGAATTCGAAAATAGTGCGGCAGCGCGTTTTGAATGAAATTTCGCTGGAACTGCATGGTACGAACATGGATGGAGCGTATACGTGCGCATCATGCAAAAACACTTGGACTGAAATCTAAAACTGGAACGGTGAAACTTCTCGGACGGTATGTGAAAACCCACAACATGATGGGCGGTGCATATGCATCCCATGCGTCCATAAAAGGAGTCAAGGAGTAACGGATGCTTGAAGACTGCAGGTTACTGCTGGGCTGCTCAACATGTGGGCTTTCTTGATCCACCATTTAATAACCTGAGCATCTCAACCTTTTTTCCTGCAGATCTGAGCACAAAATCTTTATGAACAGAAGAAAGAACAAACTTCAGAAGACCCTACCTTGTATGGACCACCAAAAAATAGGAAGCAAGCATGGTTTGTTAGATATCACACAGTGGTTTTGGATTATCATTTTCAACTCCTCTCGAACGAGTTCCATCGCGATACTGGTACTAACAACTTTTGTTTCGTCTTTCTTTCGTCGTTATGCACGGTCAGAAATGGGATACGCTTAAGTACCACCCAAGCATATGGATCGAAATGGAAGAAAACCCGTATTTAATGGTACCGGAAAGAGCTGGATACTTCTATGACGCCTGCCATCATTAGACACCTTCTCCTTCTCTTTCCCACGTATTTTTCACTGTACTCTATGGAATGTATTCTCTCTCTTCTCTCGTGTGTAAAACTTCTGCTAAACAATAGTGTCTGCGTTGAAAGATAAGTCCTTAGTGCCAGGTGTTCTCGTCATCAAATTTAAGGATGACGTTGACGAGCTACGTCGCTAATGGAAAGATGAGCAAGGCCAGGGCACATCTCACAGATTGAAAATTATTTGTTTCATCATCCTACTCTTGACTGCAGTAACGTTAGGTCAAGTTTGACTATTTCGTCACGGAACCGGTTGGAAATGTTTCTGCCAAGGTCTTGACGTCTGAACCAGCGTTAATGACCGATTTTCAAGATCCCCGCGAGGACCTTACAAGTGCAAGAACTCACAATGTGGGATATCAATAATCAAATAAGAAGGTGTGAGATAATCTATCCAAGAAGGGAGCCGGAAAACAGGTTACGGTCATCAGCATAAGGTTATACATTTATCGATAAAACGAAACTAAGGTAGGGCGACTAGCCACCAAGGAAAAAGTGGCCAATGCAAGTGTGAGTTCGCCGTGCGAATTGGATCCGAAATCCAAAGAGAGTAGAACAACCTTCTCGTACACGGTGGCTTTCACCTGCGGCTGCCAACACCGGCGGCTCTTAATCTTCCTTCCTTATCTATCTGGTATCTTCCCGATCCCATCCGACAGTCCAAGCCTCGCGCTTGGTCCCCGCCACCCCCCTTTGACTTTTCTTATCTATTGCCTGATTACTATCAGTTTTGATGCGTGTATCTCTTCTTTTTCTTCTCCTTGCCTTTTCATTGTACAGTTGGAAATGAAATGTTAGGAGAGAAGTGTAAGTGCACAATCAGGCTTGATCTGAACGCTAGATATCAATGTTAACCTAGGAGACCTGAAGAACTCATCTGAGTTTTCCAGGTCGCACAGTTGGAGGCATATCAATCTTGAGCTGGTGACGGTGTGGGCGTGTCGAGGGAGAACGCATTCACTAAAAAAGAAGATGAATTTTACGCTGTAGGGAGGAAATAAGGATAAGAGCTTGACGTCTACCATGGAACCTGTTTTTGCAGCCTTGAAGGACGTTGACTCTTGCACGGGGCAAGCGCGAAAACTGATGTAGTCAACGTCACAGAAACACGGATACCCATCATTCGTCGACGTATAAACCTCTCCTCTCCTCGTGCCAGAAGCTATAAAAACTGGCAAGCTGGCCGCCTCGAGAGCAGTTTGTTAGGTTTGGCCGGTTTCCCATAATCTTCGCCCCTTAAAAATTCGTAGGGCATCTACGTTTTGGCAACTTGAAAACATTTAGGAGCCGTAGTGGGTTTTGAGAGTATAGGGTTTGAAAATTTAGAATTTCCAAGTCATCATTACATTCTGGGTCTTTCCTCATTCAATGGCCACAAGGGGTTGTTTTATTAACGGAATCGTAATTTTTAAAATGTTCTTGTGCAATTTCGAAATCTCTCCCTTGCTTCCTCTCCCTCTTCCGAAGGCATCATGCCATTTATTTTTGTATCACTACACTTCTGCATAGAAGCCACAATCCTACTTACCGACTCTAAACTCTGCGTCAGACAATGCCCCAAACCTCTTCACACGTTTACCAAAGAGCGGCCCAATACCCCAAATGCGTTCAAAACAATCAATGACTGCGCCAGGATAACCACACAGCTGTTGATCCACTTCTAGACCTGAAGTGCGTGCTGATTTTTCTTTATATTTTCTGTTTTCCTTTCATTTGCTGTGGCGTATGTTGCCTTTTATATTACCTGATAAAGACAGGGCAGTAAACACCAAGACTTGATTATTTTCATTGTGGTGTGGACAACTGTAGGTCTTCCAAGCGACAAAAAGTGAACCAAAACATTGCCAATCAATGTAGAATTAAAACTTGCACATTTTTAATACATAAATTGACACGCTAACATCGTGATGTAACTAGGTTTTTTCGCTAGGGGCTGGTTCGCTTGCACACACATATAAAATGCCAATTAATATTAGCTATAATTACGAGTATATGATAGAATAAGTAACCAACTTCGAAATGGAAAATGTGATTACTAGTATAGTCGAACCGGTCACTCACCCATTTTGCCTTTTTAAACCATTTCTGCTGTAGCTGCAAATGTCTGAAACTCTTCTATTTTGGTCTCCTTGAAGCTCTATTTTTCTCCTTCCTGAAGCTAAGTACCACATAGTTGTATCTGCCATGTCGATCATTATCATAAGACTATGGTATAGAATAAATCAATAAATCTTAATCAGAACGTACTGAAACAGAAAATGTGAAGAATAAGATCAACGAAGTATGCATGGATCATCTGCTCTATTACAGGGTCTCCTTTTTCTCCCTCCAAGGAAGCAAATCGTGACGGAAGAACGATAATCAATTCGGAATTGTTGGCAACAATGAAAAGGACGACTGGATTTCACAATAATGAAGCCATCCACTTATCCGCAACTGTATTATCGCACATGCGGGAACAAGGCAAAAACCCTCATCTCCAACAACTTTGCTTACATCAAGATGCGGCACATGTACGACAAGTTCTGGATCGACTATACAAAAAAGAAAGGACCGTGCTACTTCATACGTGGTTCCGGTGAGCTTCCAATGGCCAGTAAGTAATATTCACAGTCAGACAACTCCCAAACTCCCAAAAGACAGCGTATAACTCCCCAGACATAGCCCGTTCCTTACCCGTACACAACAACCAAACAGGAGAACCACAGTACCAAGGACTCGTTGATAGCCACCATGACGGACGTCATGGTCAACGTGAACACCTAATCCGGGCGTGCAGTCAATTCCGAAGCCGTATGAACTTGATAACGGCATTCTAAGTCTCAATTCGCATGGAAAAATATAACATTACCATTAAATATTTTCTCCCACCCGTCCTTCTGAAACGACTATTGGGCCCTCTGCATGCATGCTATACATCACTACAGAGCTTCTACGTACATGTCAGCAAGATAGGACGAGCTGGTACGTTGGTTTTCGTGATTAAATTTTTCAGATTTTCTTCGTGTTATTGTTCATTTTTACCATGATTCCAGCAGTTTCCATAATTTTCTCAATTGTTCAGCATTTTAATCGTGTTCGTGCACATGCGACAATTGAATTGACAAAAGGAAGTGTAGTAGCCGTAGTTAGTTCCGTAGAGTAGCTGGCTGTAAGAAGATAATCCCTATTACATGCAGTACAATACCACCTTTCAACAACTTAGACAAGAACTTGCTGCCAGCTGATCCCAATCGTCTGCTCCGGACAGCTGCACCACACAGCTGCTAGCCATTCTCCCTCTCCTGTCCCACTTCGTATGAGATAATAAATATCATAAGCCATATGTTATACACAGATATGAACTTCTGTCTAATCTCAGATGAGAATTGACGTCAAGGACGCGACGTCATGATCCTGACCCCGGCTGCATGAGCAGTATGAGAAAAATCTTGCGTAGAAACATGTTCCGACTTAGGCGATGATGTTACAAGTCGTCCAATGGATGCAAATTGACTTGACTGCAGAAATTGACTTGACTGCAGAGTAAAGACGGCACTTAATGGGAAACCTACATTAGGGTCAGTACGGACAAATTATTTATGCGTACTACGCTATTTCAGAATAATTAATTGAAATGGATTTTATTTCCAGACTCAGCCGAAGTAAAATTATGATTGTTAAGAAGATTAATATACAGTGAGTGTCGATGAAAGTGCATTTCTCGTGGACTTGTAAAGCGCATTCCGCATCGGTGCCGAGTGCGCTCGAATCTCCGTTGTAATAGCAAATCATGGGGGTTTTTTGGTAGTTTTTTCGTCCCATAAGATGACTTCTTCGTTATTTGAGGGTTTCACCGTCCTCTTAGTAACTTTTTCGTTTGTTTAGGTGAGAGCAGTTACGTTGTTTGAAACTATATCTCGACAGAGAATTGTTTCCAATATTTCCTATTCCAGGAACACCAATCTTTTTTCTACTGGAACTAATTTTCATGAACAGATTCGGATCAAAACGTGAATAGAAACAGTCACAAAGGTGGCGTTCTTCGGTGGAATTTTCACCTTCAAATGAAAACAGGAAGCATGAGCAGCTCTAAGTGAGAAGGTTGCAACGGAAACATAAAGAAGGAATGTACGTATATAATAGACACTAGGAAGGACATGAGAAGTTCAAAGAACAAATAAGGCATCAAATGCGGTGAACATTCATCAAAAACCCCCATGAACTGTCACTACGGCGGCGATTCCAGCGCGCGCGATGGGCACTTCTTAAGTCCGCGACGTAAGCAGTCTCCTCGACGCTCACTGCAATAAGTTCAGAAATTGTTTATAGTCTTTGGCATTTTCTGCACGTTACAAAAATCACCATTAACCAAATGGAGGAAAAAATAGAGCATTTAGCGAGCACTTCGGGATAATGGTGCCCGCGGCGCGTCCGCGTCGCTCATGCCGGAGTCGTCGCCGTGATGGCAACCACGCCCTCAACAACAAGGGGTGGACCTTCCAAGATCTCGATCCCTAAACTTAAACGTGAAATAAGGGCGAAAAGTCTCACGGTTAGGGCACACATTAAAATGAGCAGGAGAACCACTACCAAGTGCTCCAGTGCTTCTTTCGAACGTGCTATTAAGTCCAAGATATGTGTAGCATAATCAATTTGATTACTATATTTCTTTCATCTTAATGCTAACTGCTTTATCTGATCTTGTAATGTTTATTTATTCATTACTACATCATAAATGATGTGCTTGATACCCGTAACAATTCACAAGGTAATAACGATATGTGTGAACTGTATTCATGGTGCTGTATGTAGGTAAGACTCAATAAATTAAATCGAATCAAATTATTGGGTTTTCTCAATAGTTAGTTAGTTTTCTTGATATTTGACATCAAATAATATGGAGAGCTACCACGAAGACCCTGACTTGCTATTACGGCAACGCTTCCAGCGTGAGCGGCGCAGCCGCGCCGCGTGCTTCTCGGGTCCTTAAAAAACGCACTTCCATCGACGCTCACTCTAGGGGCGCTTACCCGAGCGCGAAGCATCAGGTCCTTTTGTCTTTTTGAACCTGGGAAAAATAGTCATTGTTGGTCCTAGAGACGTTCTTACTTTCTTAGCACGTCATTGCTCACCTCGGATGAAGGCTGAACTGTCCTTGCCTAGAAAGCAGTAGAAGTGCAGTCCTGTAGAATGAGCTGTGCCGACATTTACCCTCATCCATATTTTTATCTCCACCAATCAACTCATTGGTTAATATCTCAGAGATGAATGCAGATAATAAAGGACTATGATGTGCAGACTAAAGATAACGATATGGAGAGATTGTAAGCGTTGTGAACATCCATACACCTTTTCCCGCAATAACACAACCGTTTTCTAGGCATTACCATGCTGAAGCCCTACGCGCACGGGTGGCAAGTTCCCGATAATTCAGCACACCCTACACCGCATACAACGTGGAACTCTGATTGTCTGCGCATCCACATATTCCATGTCATCACACTCATTCTGGTCCGATCATACTGCAACTTGTTCTGACCTGTCCGAATAGGTGGCAGAGTGCATGTGCTCCAGGGTGAGTGGGAGTAAAATTTCAAATACCGCGTAAAACGGATACCGTCAGACGGGAAATAGAAAATTTCGCACAACACTAGCTCTGTGACAAAGTCTTATTCTCCTTAATCTTATTCTTATTCTTAGTCTTATTCTTAGTCTTATTCTTATTCTTATTCATAGTCTTAGTCTAATTCTTATTTTTAGTCTTAGTCTTAGTCATAGTCTTATTGTTAGACTTATTCTTAGTCTTCAGCTCTAAGTTTTAGGAGTATTTCCTAGAATGTCATGAGTGGTTAGTTTTCTCAACTCATACTCACTCGATCTTCGGAAGTAAAAAGCGCCGTTCTTCTCATGCCTCTTTTTTTTAGAAGAAGAGATGGGTGCATTGATTTTGCAGCTATGTGGGAGTGTTGGGAACTCGCGTTTTCTACTTTAATTTGACGTATTTTTCCGTTTTCTGGGCCAAATTCTGGCAAACGTAAAACGGAACGCCAAAATGACCGTAAAACGGGAAGCGTAAAACGAAAGACAGAAAATTCCGCACACGCCTGGTTTACTCGACTAAATTTTCTTCATGAGAGTTGTATAGCCTGTTTCCGCATATCATCCGACAATTATTTCAATACATTTTCACGAAGACGTTCTCGAAGAGAGTTTCATTGTCACTTTATTTTGGTTCCAAGAACCATAGAGTCTAAAAAGGAACGGATCACGTGCATTGTTGTGAAACATAGAACCGAGATTTCTCAAGAGTGTTATTGATTAAATATTTGGCTCCAAGTCAGCCGCTGTTTCTTCTTTAGCAAGGGCAAACCGCTGAAGAACCGCCGTAGTTTCTAACAAACCTCGAAATAACTAGAACTTGCAAGTACTCTCCGCTAATCAATTGAGGACGGACAGCGCCGTCAATAACTGCTAATGCCCTTTCAGCATCCTCAGCCAAGTGGCGCAAAATCCGTGGCTTAACCCGGCTACGCCAGGCGCAGTGAATTTACGGCTTACGGTCAGCGGCTCGTGTGTGCGGTTGGTGAAGTTACGTACAGTGCCACAATTGCGCGGGTGAATGGTTTTTATGATTGCAGTAACAGTTTATTGTTATTGTTTTTGCTGTTTTAGTGCCTGTTCACCCTCATGACCTTAAATATTGCTTATTTTAGGGTGCCATTTATAAAGATGAGGGTCGCCGTCAACTTAAACATGTTCCATCCAGAGTTGCCACTTCTGCAACGGTATAATTTTTTTTTCATTAGGTTATTTCTACCCTGTTAATTCAAGTCTTAGTCTCAATATGTGCTGCCTTCAGGTATAAAGCAGCAGCTGCTGCTGGTTTTCGTCAAGTTGAGGTGTCCGTGCCTTATTCGGAGAAGGCTGAAGACCTAAAGAGCACAGCTGATTCGCTAGGCCTTTCACATACTCTCATCAATGCACCACCAGGTATGAT
>KN768079.1:0-13425 GCA_000816745.1 Ancylostoma duodenale | reverse complement strand
CAAGTACACCTAACGTAACTCTACGAAAACGGAGTTACGGTACAAAAAAGGATACGTTGTTCGTGTTCACCGCCACAAATAACCCCCTGGACGAAGTTCAGGCGAAGAGGATTTTTTCGAAATTTTGGGGCAGAACTAGACTAGAACTAGAACCGAATAGTGCTTAACGGAATTAAGCTGCAAAACGGATACGATATTCGTGTTTAGCATCTCAAATAATCCGCATAGGCGATGTATTTCCAAGGATTTCTATGAGTGCTGCCTTTGAGCCAAGAAAACTGAAGGAAAATTGCTGTCGTCCAGAGGCATCTTCGCGCAATTGTTAGTGATATGGTTTATCATGTGATCCGCTGCGTAACTTTCCGCACTACATAGTCATTGGGTGGTTGTATAGTACGTTATTTGTAAAAAGAAGTGTGAAAACTCTGAAAGAAACGCTATGTGTTCATTAGTCTTTTGAGAAATTTTCCCTTGAAGAATATCGCTACTTTTACACTAACGAATGCCATTGTATCGTTGTTGAAGGATTTCCTTACTTTTTTTTCAGGTATATCACCAGTGTGTTCGCTGTTGTGAAGCATTCCTAGATTCGCTCAAGTGAATACTCTTCTTCAATCTTTATCATCTTTAGTACTAGCTTCTTGCATGATTTTGTTGTATGTTTTTATTAAATTTTAACCCTGCTGTTTGAGACCAATGTAGAACTAATAAATTTTCACATCTTCTCTTTCTGGCTGGAAAAGAACGATCGATCTCGTTTTGTTTTTAGAAGTTTGGTGTCGAATTGCGGGCTGGATTTTTATTTTATTTTTCTATTAGTTGGAAAGCTTTCTTTCCACGATCTCCTGTACTTGGTGTGTATCCGTTTTTTTTTTCCAAATTTTGAAAAATAATCATGGATCAGCAAGTATTGTGAAGCCCTTGTGTTGAGCTGGGTTTTCAGATGTACAAGGGTATCAGAAGGTTTCCGGCCTCCGCTCGCCTACTCCATATTTCTGTACAATTTTGTGAGCATCATGTAGGGTGTTGCCTTCCATGTTAACTTACAAAGTTTCATGAGATTTCGTTGGACTTCTCAGAAATAAGAACGTTTCCTTTGAGACAGAGTACTGTTACCACTCAAAAATGTCTATCCTGCGAGAAGCCACAGTCGAATTTTTCATTTCGCAAACAGGTTTTATTGGACAAAGTGTGAACCCGCCCCTAAATTGTAAACAAGGAGAAGGTCTTCTAGCATTCAGATATGAAATTCTGGAAGTCGGTCTTCTTAAAGGAGTGACAATCGGTCAGGAATGGAGCGACCTCTGATCAACGAATGGAGAAGAGACGAGCGGGAGTAGTGCAGCTGTAGAAAAAATAATTGAGCGTTGCAGGCAGACTTCAGGAGCAGAAAGTTTGCAAAATCTACGCTATCTGAAACTTCCTTTGGAAATAAAAAAGAAAAAAAGGAATCTGGAGGTGGAAACGTCCGCCCAAAGTTTTGTTTTGTGGGATAGAAAAAAGATCGCGTTACCTATCTGTATGTAAACCCCAATGAAGTAGATAATAGCTGCGCTGCCAGGAAAAATGACTGTAGAAATTCAAATATGGAGTTCAGATTCTTCAGTGGGTCATCCTTTTTCACAAAATTGTATTGCTTCATCAGAGTGCGGATGCATTTCGCTAATTCGGATGGTTCGCAAAATCTGAAACGGCAATTCACCGGAACCAGGCACCGAATAATAGCCTACGTTTGGTGTTTATGTTCGGGTGATCAAAATCATAATAAAATTGGGTAGATCAAATAAAATGACAAGATGAAACGTGCTTTAAATTTTTAGGGATTCAAGTTCATTCACATTAGATTTTCACTGCAGTAGCTAATCTGCAAGTGGTCCCGGCCGAAAACTTTTTGATACCTCTGTACGTTGGCGTAGCGACGACGTTTCTGTTATAATTTGCTGACACTGCCGCTCCCGCCGGAACCAGCATTGATTGCTGGTTTTGGAATTGTAATCATAACCAGTGCAATTTATGTTGTGTTTTACCTCTACCGTAGCACATCGGAAAAATTTGTGGGAAATATAGGGTGTTTGCCGTTATACATGGTTCTTCTGCAAACTTACGCTCTTTGTTGTTTCTTTGTTACTCACTTCACAGGAAGGATTATTATTTCTTATGAATTGAGGATAGAATTATTATTTTCATGAACTGGGGTCGTATTGGCAGCGGCAGTTAAAGATGCGTCAAAATTCTAGACCTGCCCAAATTTGTTCCACCGAGTGGGGGAGTTGCCACCTCCCCCTTCCCCCACCTCCTCTTGCTAGCAGCTCGTGAGTCCGGCACTGATATTCTCAGAAAAATAAACGAAAAATACACGAAATCCACTGGAATTTACAAGAAGTGCGATTTCCAGTAGATTTCGATTATTTTACGTGTAAATTTCAGTGGAATCTACTGGAATCGAGAAAAACTGCGAAATTCCAGTAGATTTCGCTTATTTTACGTGTATTTATTTCGGAAATTTATTTCTTTAAATTTTGAATTTTCCCACCTGAGCTGCCACCGGAGATTCCCTCCGGAATGCAACATTTTTGCTTTGGGCTTACGCCGATGTAACCGCGCTTGCCTGCTTGCGAGGAGTAGACCTTGCCGCACCGGTTGACCTAGCAGTAATTCTCGCGTATTTTCCAGCAGATTCCGCTTATTTTTCGGGTGGAATTCGGGTAAATTCCAGTGGATTTCGCTCATTTTCCAGAGATTTACGTGAAATCTTCGGGCGAAATCGGGAAATATTTGAAAACAAGCGAAATCTGCTCGAAAGCGCACGTAATCTGCTGAGATTTTTTCACAGGAGATACCCATTTCCCTAGAGAACTCTCGACTAGAATTACGAACAAGAAGCAGTACTCGGAGGATGAAGGGTGGGCCGCTTAGAGGGTGAGCTAATGCTTGGCAGAACATGATTACATTAGAAATTACCACATTTTGTTCTTCATCACTATAATTAGGTTGAGTACCGCTGAAAGGATCTACGCTGGGGAAGCTTCAGTTTGCTGGCTTTGAATAGCGCCTATAATATTGTTGCTACCTGATTTAGACCTCTTCCTCCGAGTTTTGGAGGGTAATAGAGTACAGGGTCTTCGACGAAAACCTCTACTTACAGCATCTAACTGGTATTTATCGGGTGACAGCAGTGCCGATTATCGCACCGTCGTAGTGATGTCTTCGCCAACGAGCTACGTGATGTACCTGGTGCTGCGTCGGGACTTGATGTCTTCACTGGGCTGGCCCATGGGTGCCGTGTGCACACAGGCGGCTCACGCTGCCTCCGCCGCAATATGGCTGTACAGGTGCGTGGCTACCCCGCTAGGCCGGGGTGAAGCAGTCTAATAGGATTCGCTTCCAGGAATGATCCGAACACAGTGGAATACACGAAGGAGCTGGATTCGATGCACAAAGTTACTCTAGGGGTGAGATCTCCTATTCTGACTCTCGTTCTCCTTTGGAATGTTCATGATGTGATATCGAAGCTTCAGGTAGATTCAGAGGAGGAACTCAATAAAGTGGGAGAGCGATTGAAAGGAAAAGATATTGATCATAAGGTTAGCTGTTTACCTCTTACCTCTTAGAAATGGGGGATTGCGTTTACTTGTTATAGATCAGTGCACTGCATTAGTTTGCTTCAATTACAAAAGAAAGTTGTTGTAAAAAATGGTTAAGTTATGCGATTGATAACTTGGATGGACTGGCCAGTCACACAGATCGGCCGCACCGCTATCTCCAAGTACAATGCTCCACCCTCACAAGTGGAGGTATTTCATTGACGAGGACATTCATAAGAACTGCATGCAGCCACATGCAGCTCGCCATGCTGATCTCTAGTACATCTCTAAATTACTGTCCATGTCTTCCTGATGAGTTGTACCCACTCTTCCTCATAGATCTTGACAACGGGCACGGGCCCTCAGTGGCTGGAAGGCACCGACGACACAGCTACTACCCACAGCTTCGAGATCATGCAAACTACGTTATCTTAAACCTGCACTGAATAAATGGTCCCGCTCACACAAAACAAAACGGATGAGTTTCCGCAAAATCAGCCATATCTTCCCATCTTTACCACCATCTGTAATCATTGACTGAGACGAGTTGCTCTAACATAAAATAGTCATTTTTAGTATGGGAACTTGTACATTTTAGAACAGTGGGTAGGTCACAACTTTCAGAGGTACATACATTCATGAGTACGGGTCGAGAAAGTTTGGAAAACGTATTGAAGATCGACGTCAGAAGCTGAATGTGATAGCATTTCTTAACGACATCGGTAGAGCATGTTCCCTTAGTTGTTTTATTCGTCAGCAAGGTTTCCTGGACGAGCTTTCTTGGAAGTCTAAGTCCGTTAGGCGAACTCTTTGATGGCAGTAATTTCGTAAACTGTGCAACACAGGTGAGCGTGGAATTTTTTAGCAGAATTATAAAAAATCTATGAATAAAACGGGTACCCCTCTTATTTTCCCTCTTGTTATCGTCTGTCTTGGACAGTTTATGAGATGTAGAAAGAAATTTTCCATTATTTCAGAAAATTGCGGGTTCTTCATGCAGTACTACAAGTTCTCAGAATGAAAGTCTATTTTGGTGCTTTGGCGTACCTTTGCTGAATTATGCTGGGAAACGTCGATGTGCTTTTTTTCAGGTATGGGTGGAAGATGGTCAGTTCGTTTGCATCGCACTAAAGCCGTATCCGAAGGAGCAAGTGAAGAATGCGCTAAAAGGATTGAAACTATTCTAATTGTTAGTACTGCCAAAGGAATTTGCACAATATATGTGGAAGTTTTTTGTCTTGTTATTTTATTTTGTTGTCAATAAAGAATGGTGGTTGTGGTTTAAAAAAATCGTTGGGGTTTATTGAATGCAGGGCTCCCCCTCTGCTATTGTAATGGCGAGGCTTATTCTCAACTTGTTGTGGCTACCTACAAGAAGAAAAAAAATACTAAAATCTAAAAAAAAATCTGGAAATCTATATGTGAAGTTAGTTGTGGGAATATGAAATCAATAGATATTTTTGAGAGCATTTGTAAGGAACTATCATATTTTCATAAGAAAAGAAGTCGTTCGACATCTCATTGATCCTGAGCACCGTTGAACAAAAGATGCACCCAACTGCTGAGGTTATAGCGTCATCCAGGCGCAGGTATGTGAAACAAGGATATTTCGCAGGTAACACCTGGCGGGCGAGTGAATCGATTGGGGATCCCTGATTGATGACAGTCATCAAGCTCATTGTGATCCACCGGTGTGGAAATGAAACCTCTACCTTCCACCGCAATAACGCTATTTTCCTTCTTCATCCTTATACTGGTTCACGAGACAGATGCACAGTGTAAGGTCCAGCTGACCTACCCTGTCTTACAGCCATCGCAGGTGAATTCTCTTCAACTTCAGTCCACAAATTGAATACTTCAAAAAGCAGTACTAGTATACATATCTGCAACATTCTTTTGCAGTACAATGGCTCGTGGTTCGTGATAGCGCGGAAGGCGCCTTTGTCGCGGTCGTTCTTGCCATCAGATCTTAATTCATCTCTCATTCGATTGGACGTCGATGGTGATGAACGGCTGAATATGACCGAGTATCACTCCGTGTTCGTGTTTGTCCTATTTGAAGTTTTGCGCTTATGTACTGCCTTTCCACAGCTTCATGATGATATGTTAGAGCTCACCAAAAGCAGGTTAAATAACGAGTGATCTGTTAAGAAGAAGATCCTCTTACCCCTTTTCTGACAGCCTGAAGCTTGACGAAAATGACTACTAGTATCCTCAAAGTGTATTCCGGAAATCTTTCACTAGTTATCCTCCCACTGCCTACTTCTTCCGCTCTACATCGTTGCTGATTCATCCTACCTAAGCGAGTGATCACTCCGGTATTATGCTAATTGTAGGTTCACTCTCTCATGGACTTAGTGATTGCCCCGACATATAATACACGGTCAAATCATTAGGTTTCGCTGAAGTGGCGATGAGGGCTCACCTTAGGAATCGAACATGGTAATCGAACAGAAGCAATAAGCCCATAAACATCTTTTTTACTTACATTGAGAGGGGTCTGTTTTTTCTACTTACTTCGAAAGGGTTAACCAGTGATTATCCAAATCACACTATATGGCACTCAGCCGTCCGTGCACTATCCGCAAGTTGTTTCCTGGGTTATATTAAACTTATCACAGCTTACCACATCTGCCATCAACGTTATCAAGTGTTCTAATTACATTACATATATGTCAAATTATCCATTTGGCATACTACCGCTAGGCTGCTGTTGGTAGCTCAGACTGAGGTCAGTGCACCTCCTCAGTTTCGTTCCCGCGGCTTTAATTTGATTCGTCATAGTATCTCTCTGTACGTTTCTCCCTACAACTACATATGTCGAGAATTAACGTTTATACCCCAGTGCAGGTCAACGAGGTGAAGGTCGAAGCGAGACTTCGTGTTGGTCAGCAGGTTATTTCTTCTCATTTGTCTCCCAGTGCTTTCTAGGTGCTTCAGCTCTGCTATAACGTCGGAATTAAGTCCTAGCTTCATGTAGTGGTGACTCCATGGTCGCTATCAAATTGCACCCCATTACGGTTGATTAATTTCTATCAAGTCGTTCCCAGCAAAGCAGAGGAAAAATGCTAGCGAAGATTTACACAAATGAACTTACAAGTACAGCTAGCACCATAAGCAGTTGTCGTATCTTGCCATCAAACCTCTCAAAACATTGGCTAGTGGCACACCTTTTGCTTGCCTGCCATCCATTAACCACCTTCGATCCTATATCATTCTTATCTTATCTTATCTTTATTGGACATGTAATAAAATTACATGTGAAAAAGTAAAACAACAAATGAACAAAAAAAACAGCTACCTATAGGAATTCCTTAACACGTTTTCTGAACATGCTGATTTTCTCAACAAACGCATTAGCACGTAAAATAAAATAAAAATAGCACGTAAAAATGGAGCAAATCCTATTGCTGAAAAACTTCGACCTAAGCTGAGACCTAGCTGTAATGGTTGAAATCCTAAATGGAGCTCCTCTCGTTCTGGTTTGGATTATGCGGAAAAATTCTGATGGTTCAAGTTTAACTAGGCCTTTAAGTAATTTGTATGCCATAACTAAGTCATTCCTTTTTCTTTTCCATTCCAAAGTCCTTAGACCAAAGATCTTGTTCCGCTCAGTACCGCTGGGTATTTCGGAGTATGTCAAATGTGATGACCGAAGCATAAGCTTCCTAGTGAAGCTATTCTGAATCCCTTCAAAAGCGTAAATATCCTTCTTTTTAAATGGGTAAAAAACAGTAGTGCCGCTTTCTAGGATTGGTCGCACGTAAGTTTTATAGGCTCTGAGCAAAACTTTGGAATCCCTGGAGCGTAAAGCTTTGAAGAGGTTGAACGTTCGATTATGTCCTTTTGCTACCAATAACTTGAAATTTGGAGTAAAACTGAGGTGGTGATCATAGAGAAAACCAAGATCCCGAACTTCTGAGACAACATCCAGCCTAATGCCGTCAAGTAAGTATTCCGGATTCCGTGATTCTTTACCAATGCACATGACATAGGTTTTGTGAGACGATATAGGTAGCCCATTGTTCCTTGACCACTCAGAGATTTTGTTTATAGCTAATTGAAGGTTATGATCGCACGAGTCACCTTTGACAGATCGGTATATTTTAATATCATCGGCGAACATATTGCACGTAACAGCTAAGGAGGAGAGAGCGGTAGGCAAGTCAGCAGTAAATATATTGAACAATATTGGAGAAAGTACTCCGCCCTGGGGCACGCCACTCAAAACGTTTCGAACTGTTGAGAGTGATTCTCCAACAACAACTTGAAAGGTTCTGTTATTAATGAATTCAGCTAACCAGTTTTTAGCTAGAGGGTGAACTCCAACGTGACCCAGTTTTTGAATTAATAGGTTATGAGGCACTTTATCAAATGCTTTATGAAAGTCAATAATTAGTTAGTCCGAAAATGGTTCGTTTTCGACGAGAAATCGCGCAAGGCCTATAGAAACCAGTAGAAAAGGAAAGGTTGCGGTGAAAAGTTCTAAAAGATTGCTGTGGGCTTCTTCACTCTTTACGCCGGTCCCGGAGTGCAGAAAACACAGGAAAGATCAGTTCCAGTCACATTGCAGGAAAAAAAATTTTAAAGTAGTCAATTCTTCTCTTTTCCATTTCTTCTAGTTGGTGACGAAAAGCACAGAACTTTGAAGCTTTTCTTCCTAAGAACATTTTGGCTGTTAAAGAGGTCTTGCCTAATCTTTACCAGATGGCTCAACTTCAGAATTAGCATTGAAAATCCATCTGTTTATTAGAAAGAGAGTGCTTGTGTCATAATACTCCCTCACCGAATAAAGACACTGCTAACTCCGTAAGTTATCCCAAACGAAAGTCTGAACAGGACCAGTTTTCAGAAATGGTACGTGTATGCCTCCGTTGTTCGGCGTGTGGACAAAGAAAGAGCTCGGATACTTCATGGAGCTACGCACCGAGAATGGGCACCTTTTTTCAAGTGATAATTCTTTTTATACTCTTTGCTGTACATAAAGCGATGTGAATTCGTACGGATTGAACTACGCCCTTCCAGTGGGACTACGTGCAATCTACCACGACTATTCCGGTGAACAAAATGAGGAGATGAACATGGTTATTTATGGCTGTTCTCAGGACGACGGCTACGGTAAATGAAAATTCTGCCATCCAGTGTTTTTATCGAACCAGCAACTAAAGTCACCTTGCGGTCAAGTGGATTCACCACTGTGGTCTTCTTGAGAAGGCGAAAAAAAATTCCAGGAAATTGCATGCCCAACGAGGAACTCGTTATGATTATGAGCAACTCCCGCCATCCACAAACACTGCAGGTTTCTCAAGCAATTTCTTCTACTTCTATCACTTATTTCTTCACATTATTCGTTCTGCTAGCTCAACTGTGGCGGATGGAGAAAGTGGGCGGGAGACTAGGCGTGGGAAAAAACTCCGCCACTGTGGGGACTCGGATGGGGAATAAAAATAGTTAAATTATTAATTGTAGTATTTAATAATCCAAAAAAATTATTGAAAAAAAATAAGAATGGACTACTAGAAATATCCTGATACAAAATTTTTATTTATTTTGTAAAGTATTCTTGAGAATTCGCCCATTCTCGGGGCTTGGTCTCGCTCCCCTGCATCCGCCACTGTAGACAGCACAGCAGTTCACCGTTTTTGTTTAGTCATGTTTCTTATTCATAAGGCAATGATACTAGCTGTTCGTGGCATCCAGAGATAAAATAATATTAAGTCGAGAACGGTGGTTTCCTGTTTTTTTTTTTTTTTGCTGGACTCCATTGCGGAAGGAGTTACGTAAGTCTTTTTTACGCCCATCTACCACATGTACTATAGTAACAAAAGCTTGGATACTGTACGGAATGGGTACTAGATTCATGATCAGCACCACGAATGTGCAAACCTTGAGCGAAAAATTCGGGTAGAGTGCTCCAGGCATGAACCGTGCACTGCAGGGAAGAACGTTCACGCATAACTTCTTTCGCAATGGAGTTTTGCAGAAAAAGTCACTGGAATCGAGACCAATGACTTTAATCTCATATAAATGTTTTATCTTATCTTGAAATACCACCGACATCTAGAAACCCTCCATGTTAGTGCAATGTGGATTTCAGCTCTTTAAATCAGCGAAACTGATAGAAGATGCCGCCTGCATAGACATATTACAGTTCAGAACTCTCGACACCTACAGTAAGTCCTTCGCTCTATTATACATGTTTCAGCCATTTTTTCCTGCCAATTTGATCCCTAGTGTAGTTCTTGACTGATACCTAGAACAGCATAATGTTGCACTCCCGCTCATAACAACCACTGGACTTCTCCTCTCCTTCTCTTTCTCTTTTTTATTACACAAATATATGAAGAACCATTGGAAACAAAGCTCTTTGCACGTCGTCCAATTCAGTTTGAGTTCTATGCCAGCATTTAGAATCCCTTCTTCTATTCCACATCTCACACATAAGCTCAATGCGCTTAATTCTTACATAATAAGCATACATTATATTGTGCTGGACGCTGGATAACTAGCTGAGGTTTTAAATTCAGCTGAATGTGGTGACGAAGTCGTGGATGAAGACCAGAAGCTCATTCACGCGAAAATCGACGAAAACAATGAATTCGTGGATGTCGAATGCCAAGTCGAGAATCAGAAGACGCCTATCACTAACATCAGCACCTTCTTTGTGAGTCACTTTCGCATTCGAGTCAACCCTTCTCCAAATGATCAAAGCTTATTGTGAGGGAAATGACATCTTTTTCAAGGATGAGCCTCGTGTGCTCACAGTGACCGCATACATCGATCCGGTACTGGTGAATGAGCGGATTGCTCATATAAGTTGCGTCTACGTCAACCAGTCGACCGCTACGTGCGAATGGATAAGGTATGAAGTAGACATGGATTTCCGAATAGTAACAGTTCAAACAGGTCAAATTCCCAGTCATTACAAACACCGAATACCGAGGAAACTTAAATACTCTCGCAAATCAAATCTGGTTTTTCATCCTCGAGTTCAAGGAGTCGTAAAGGCTTAATCCTCGCCCATGTGGTGCTTAAATATCCGTGGATGTGAATTCCAAACTTAAAACGTGACAGGCAATGTGCTTTTCATTTCTTTTTAGTGAATGTCTAAACCACCATAGGGGCTGTGGTCGTAGCTTTTCTTGAATCTCAGCGATCTATAGTTTCCCTCGCATCTCTTGTTTGGTGCCTTAACAACGTGTTACAGTCACAATATCCAATTTCTTTTGGGAATCGTTTATTGACTGCTCGGTACCTCCTTTTCACAGGCACAACAAATGCTCCAAATCTCAGCTGAGTCAGAGCTTCAGCAGTCCGTTTGCTCTGCGGATGGTCACGAATTACACCCGCCTCGATGGTAATGAGACGGAAATTGATTGTGAGTTCTACTTTTACCACACATCATTTTGGTTCCCTTTACCGTCACTCCCTTACTTGAAGGGTCTGGTACAATCATATGGGAGAACGGCGACGAATATATTTCCATGCACTGCCTTGTGATAGGCCAGGATGGAGCATGCGATTCTTGGAGGTCAGTGTTACTCTTTCCGCCTCTCTCTTCAGCGAGTTCGAAAAATCCTGAATACATTTGAATAACGAACCTTCAGGGTGTACGTCTGGTCCGATGAGGATCACATGGACCAACCGACGATTAACGAGATCTACAGACAACTGCAGGCATTTTGTATCGACCCCACAGATCTAGTGTTCCTCAATACTTTCCGTAAGTGCTGCAGTTTCATTGTCAACATTCCAGGAGGCGATGTGCTCTGCGATCTTTTAGACAATTTTTACAACTTGCTATTTATCAGTGTGAATTAATATCGTTGACAGATGAGTGTTCGACCGGATCTGCAACACTTCCGCCAGAAAATCCGTGTGGTGAAGTTAAGGGATGGAGCCCACTTAACACAGCAATGTTGCAAGGAGTCTGGTAAGCTAATACATCTTTAAGAATAGACTGGATCACGAGTGACAATGTGCCTGGCTGATGAAATCAGTATCGAGATTTCTAAAAATTTCCAGAAAGATTCTGGCTTACGGCAGTTTGGAGCTGAGGAACATTTCTGCCAGTCCAGCATCTAATTTCTCTCACACCCCTTCTCTGCTGCTCATAGAGATTTCACTCCAAAGAAATTTGCTGCTTTGAGAGATGTCATTCGAGAAAAATGTGCCGTTTTTCTTTGCCAACCACCTTGACCCCTCATCGGTCTCAAATTTACCGTCCAGCTGCATTATTCTGGAAATTTCGCTAAAAGATTTCCAGAACCTTGCATTACAGAAAATTCGGAATAAGACGAGAGTTCAATGTTACTCACATTTTGGTTACAGGTACTTTGCTGCGGATTTGAACGCCGATCCCAAGATCTTTCTGCAGTCAGCGGTGGTTACGCTCACTCCCAATGAGACGAAGTGAGCTCTCATACATAAACGTCATTTAGTTTTAAACTCATATTTGAACATTAGCATTTTGGCTCTCCTATGCTCTCACGAAAGTTGCTTTCATGCAAAGAGCTGGTCAGAAATCAAGGTATTAATATGTTTTTACAATGAAAAAAGGGAATAAAAGGGGAACTAAAATTTTTGAGTTGTTGGCTGTCAAGGGCACCAAGTGAGGAAATTGGACATTTCACACTGGATGACCCGAGAACAAACGAGCTTGAAGAAATGTCTGCACAGTCTTCTACAGCAAGACTGTCATTCCCACGCATAAACACCACTTGGGTTCAAACTCATATTTGAACATTTTTTCGGCTCTGCCGTGGTCCAACAAAACTTTTTTTTCCATTTTATTTAGTGATTTCTGTTTCAGTAGAAGAGCAATGGTGTATTTTTTAGTCCCTCGATGATGCACGTTCGCTACTATGCCCAAAAGGAGGCTGACAGCGAGTGCGTTGGCCCTGGTGAAGGCGAAGCCGTTCTGCTCGGCAACTCCACTCTGGACGTTACTTTAGAATACCGCTACACTCTAGTGCCAAAGTTCAGGAACACCATGAATTGTGAGTCCATAGGCCAGGTAAAGTTAAGTGCTCCACCACGTCTGTGGACAGTCCTGTTGTAGTCAAGTACCAAGTGCTGTACATCGACAACCAGCGTGCAGCTCTGTACTGGTGCTACAACCGTGCGGCAAACGGTAGTTGTCTTCAGCACGACGTGAACTTCATGATAAGGTAGGCGCTGCCAATAAAGACTGTAGAGCGAGAAGAATTCTGTTTCGTTTCCATCTTTAGGCAGAAAACGCCGAAGCAATAGCAGCTGACACAACTATTATAGTTTGAAGGTTTTGATCCGAGATTTGAACACCAGATTGCTTTTTTCGTACATTTTTGTAAAACCGCATTGATCGGCGCATCCGCAAATGCGTGAAACAGAAGGAGTGCACTGAATTTTGGTGTGGAAGGTTTCGTGGGTTGAATTTCACGCTATGCCCCATTAAATACGTATTACTTAAGGTCTCGTCATTTCTCACACAATGACCTTTCGATGGTTTCACCCTACTTGGAGAAGGTGTGTATTGAGGAAGACAATCTTCGCTGGTTTGATCTTCACTGTGAGTGCAGTTCTTCATGTAATATGTAGTCATGAACAGCGAAATAAGTCGAATACGCTGCGTGGAAATCCAAGATGTGTGGAAGTGAAGTTTCAAATTCCGTAAAACGTAGAACGGAAAACGGAAGTCCAAAAATGGGCATAAATTGGTAAGCATAAATCAGAAAACGCAAAATTTTACACAAAATTACTTCGATGACAGAAAAATCCCTGACCCCGAATTTTAAGAATTTTTCTTATGACGAGTACCACACCGTCTTATGCGAATTAATGAAAGCAACGCCCTTAAATG
>KN768078.1:0-13530 GCA_000816745.1 Ancylostoma duodenale | reverse complement strand
GGTAAACAGTGACTAAGAATGGACTTAGTTCAGCGAATACCAGTTCTGCGCTATGGTGCGAATTTCTGTGCTATCTATACGGTGGGAAGCTGAGCACATTACCATGGAAGGACAACAGGGTGGTGTGGGGCGCCCCTCCCTCTTTTAGCTCCGCTTCTTTTTTTCAAACTGTTTTATGAAGTACTTAGATACTTCGATTTCCTGTGTTAGTTTGATTTTAACACCTTATGTATTTAATTTATTTACGGTACAAACCATTTTTTGTTTCTTTTAAATAACAGACCAATTTTTGGTTCATTTTTGCACTTGCAAGTGTCCGAAAGCTTCCGGCTGGTCAAGCCAATTTCTCATCGGTCGTGCCCCTCACAGGAGAAAAGAACTTTGGCGTCACCTACTGAAAGATGGTTATACAACTCATTATTATGTATTTAGCATCTCGTTTCCTTTCTCACTCTCTTTTTTCTATATATTTTCATCCCTGGATGGCAAAATGACTAAAAACCAAAAGAGGAATTATGTACCTAAAAAGTGGATCTTAAGGAAACCTCCATACGTTTTCAAGCTTCTTCATTTTTTGGAACACTTTTCGAGGAGCGTTCATGTATCCCGTCACAAAACTACCGTAAGGTGTAAATCATGTATATGTTTGTTGTTTAGTAACGTCTAAAATCCTGGAATATGTCGGTAACCAGGAGATAAAAGAACGTAACCGGTGTACCTTTTTTCAGGGATTATCGGATGGCAAATCGCATAATTTTGCAACCTCATTTGACCTCAGAGAAAGGCGCAGCTCTCGTCTTAAACTGAAACTTCCAGAAATTTCTCCGCAAATTGCCGTTTCTCTTCTTCTATTGCCTTCACCTTGAAGGGTTGATCGGACACCATCTTCCCATTAAACGAATAAAACAAAAATAATGAGAAATTGTCTGGGCATGATAGTTTACCTGATTGAATAAAGATAAGGATATTAATAGGTTGACTGGAACTTGCTGAGCCGTGTAATGCTAAGTCACACCTTTAACTTCTTCTGGCACAGAAGTACAGACAAGTTGCCTTCTGTTGCTTTTTCACCGCCGTCGTGAACCTCACATGACCCCGCCTATGTCAAAGGAAAATATCAGACCTGGTATATAAGCCAGAATTGTTGGCGCCGTTTAGGATCAAGCGACGTTCATGCTTTCAGGACGCAGGCTCCGATCCAGGCGATCGTCCGGCACCTCTAGTTGACAAACACCTGAGAAACCGCCGTTTACTTGAACGGTGATCGCATTAGTTCACCCATCGTCACCACTATTTGTCGAGTGTCAGCGGTGTCCCGCCTTCCGTCGGGTATTTAGTCAGTCTACTTGTTCCGCCTACCGACCGTGTTCTCAGATCTCAGTCTGCCTTTCACTTTCCGTGCTCGCTGCTTCGGTGTTGTCATCCAGCCTCACAGTCCAACTTTAGTCTCCTCCTGGATCTTTCTGGAGTACTCATGGATCTTCTGTTTAGATGCTCCGACTCCTTCTAGCCGCCTTCCTTGTCTCCACAGTTGCTGCTGCTGACTGCACATACAACGGCGGCGATGTCAGCGCTCGTTGGCAGGTAAGGCTGCAAAAACAACGGTTCTACCTAGCAATTGTTCTCAAAGTACAACCGTTACTGTGCGCTGTTTCAGGTGTCTGGTGATAAATTGACCGTTGAATTTATCAACAAGAAAATTGGAAACAATCAGTGGACAGGCATTGGATTTGGACCTAATATGGTGAGCATTCCTCACAGCTTTTGAGCTTGTAAATTTGGCCGCGTGCACTCTGTGTCATTTGTTCAACGACGCGCCAGATCACACCATTTGGAGATACTGAGCAAAAATTGCGTTGAACTGCTTGCTTCTACTGGAGCCACATGTTCATACCAGCGCACCCACCATGAAAAATCACTACTCAGTTACGAAAGCATTCCGCATTAAGTTTTGAACTACGCCATCCATCTTAGTCTCTTAAACCTACGACATGTCAGCTTACAGTATTTGAGAAATAATCTGTAGTGTTGAAATCATTTTGAACAACCTTTACCTAACATAAAAGGTGTAACGGTCAAGAAGCGATCGGTGAGTCACCTCATTCACTCTGTAGCATTCACACAACGACGCGTCAACTTACACCATTCAGATTTCGGATTATAGGACAGGAAATTAGCAGCTAAGCCTTTTTCGCCATTAAACAGAAAAATAGGCAGTGCATTAAAAAGTCAATACATAGTATGCGGCCTAACATTAATTATAGGGTGCGCACAAATTATAGGCGCGTGGTTTTCTTGAGCTCCAATCGGGTAGGATTAGGTAGGATTGGTCGAATTCGCAAGTCATGCTCTCTGTATCTTCGCTTGAGCCATCTCTACCGTAGACAGCAGCAGGTTTCCTAAATGACCTCTTTTTGTGCCTACACAGGCTTTAGGAAACCTAGTGGTCAAATTGCAAGGTATGGAGCCATGACACGAAGTCGGTCACGGCTCCCTGCCTTCGAAGATTTTCTCAGGTAGGCTTAGGACATTCCGACCATGCGTGCATGATAGGTCAGGACTAAGTCTCAACTACTGCGCGCTCACTGTGGATTGGACCACTACATGACTACAATGGTAAAAACAGGTGTTATATCTAACAAGCCGCATTTGCCATTTTTTGCGAACTTAGGGCTGATAATCAGAAGGGAAGAGCAAATATAGTAAATGCTTTGAAGCCATGGAAGACTCCCAATTCTACCAGTAAAAATTGGTCTTTGCAAACTCGTTCATCCCCAGTTTACAAGGCAAAATTCGTTCAAAAGTGGTTTTACAGGTGATTTCCTTGAATTTTGGCGCGAAAGAATTGTCCACATAACGCATTTCATTTGCATTCTTGTGAGCTCCGCTTCGGATATGTTAGTGGGTAAGGTCTGTATCACATGGGTAGGAACAGTTGTAGTTCGTCGCTGAAGAATCTTGAAAATATCTTCTGAAGTAACACTTGCGTGTCAAGGGTGGCCTGAGCTGAAAGCTCCCCCAGGTCTTTACAGACCAAGAAAGAGGCTACTCGGCAATTTTGCTGTTGTTTACGCATTGCTCCGGCAAACATACCCACGACATGATCTTTGAATTCGCTCAACCACAGCTGAGTGGGACTTCAAAAACCATGCGCCAATAATTTGTGCGCACCCTGTAGCCAACAACATTTCCGAAGCGTGTAAGGTGGCGCCTCGTTGTATTTTGTTCCGCAGGTGTGTATTATTCCTTAAAGAGAATATCTTCCTCACGGGAAGAGATTTAAAGTTGGAGCGATTATTAACAATCGTTGCCTAACAAGGAAGGCATAGCAATGAGACTCATGGGCCAAGTCGTATTCTGTGCTGGCTACTCAACTTCGCGTCCGCTTACACTCACCAACACAAGATGTACAAAATCGAGAAATGACGATATAACATTTCTTTGTATTAAAGTACGCGCAAAATAATGCATAGAGCCGTCGACGTAATGCTAGTAATTCGTCAGCATTTTTCCTAAAGGTTGTAAGCTGACTTATAGTTTTATTTTATTATATTTCGTGATCGACTCAGAAAGGCAACTTGCCAGGGTCCAGACTCCGGGTGTGAATCTTCGCACTTTCTCAAGAACCTGTTATTTTTTAGATGGACAATAAATTGTAAGCAGTAGATTGATGAGGAACAGAGCGAAAATGCTGACTAAAGACTCCGCAAATTTAGCCAAACAAAAGGGCTGAGTAGAGATTAGAACATATTTTTAGTTAGGGGTGCAAAAGTGTACTTAACTCATTCCATAGACTTTGTA
Source organism: Ancylostoma duodenale (assembly GCA_000816745.1). Lineage (NCBI taxonomy): Eukaryota > Metazoa > Nematoda > Chromadorea > Rhabditida > Ancylostomatidae > Ancylostoma > Ancylostoma duodenale. The sequence goes on along the minus strand of KN768078.1, from coordinate 9,729 downwards.
GTCAAAATAGTAAAGGTTTCAGGAACCTAGGAAAAGAGCAATAATCTATGGATCCGGTGTGGGTTTTTTTGTTGATAGATGCCTGAATGGGTATTTCACTGTATCTGATAACTTATCATAACTTTCTGTGATCAATTTTCGCAAGAAATGCCATGACCGCTACGGTTGGGGGTTTTTGTTCCAGTAAAGATTTACTGTTAGCAGGCAGCATTGGTTGTAAAAGAGAAAGTAAAGAAAGTCTACTGAGAGAAACTATGAGAAAGGCGACGTTGTCAGTGATGTTGGGAGTCGCATGCAGAAGGAAGAGAAAAAGGGAAATGGCTGGCGAGGCTCTGTGCAAAGTTCGCAGAGCTTGAATACATAATTGGAAGGCTAGATAACCTTGTGCTTGTGCATATCTTGGGTAGCAACTGGATTCAAACAATATCACTTATGGGTAAACATAAGTGACAAGTGCCAGGTAGATAGTAATTTTGGTAGCGTCAAAATTTTCACCATAGGTTGTCTCTACGGTGTATCCGGGACCTAGTAAGTTGACCTCTTATGTTGTATTACCTTATGTGGTGCAGTATATTATGGACCACAATTTCGTCTCATTATCGAAATTCTCGGCTCCACTTGGGAATCGAGTGGTGGGGGAAAAGTTCGGAAAGACCATAGAACTGTCTCGACGCCGCCGCTACATTGCTACATGGAAATGTCCAGGATGACCCAAAAGTCTATAGCTGATTTTCAAATACAACAGAAACCTTCAATAATAGGAATAGGTGATAAGATCAGGGAATTAGTGCACTGGGCAGTCATTTTTTGAAAATTTCATTCTTTCTCGATATCTGTATCATCTAAATGGACCTTGAAACCCTAGGTGTTGTTAGCATAGCAGGGAGGAAACTCTTCAAATGAGGTAACCATGTGGGAATTGAAAGTCCCTGGTTGTGTTTTTGATTACCGGAATTTTAGACGCCGAATAGTTACAAATTGTAATCCACGCCTCTCTTCCATTCAATTGTGAAGGTCCTGCAAATGGGGGAGCTTCTTCAAAAGATCTAACCATTGTATTAAAGCTTTCATTTTCTAGTTCCTTTTACCTAAACCTTCCGTCAAATTCACTTCTACCGAAAAAAAAGGACAACTCAAACTTGCGACCCGAAAATACTTTTGAATATCTTTGAATATCTTTCATCCTTATGCAGGAATCATTTTTGTTGTTTTCCTTGGGTTTTGGGAAATACACAGGTATGTTTTCGAGCCAAAAGCTGATTCGAATCTTTGTACTTTAGCCGATTAGCGGCCAAAATTATGTTGTTGGTAACTAATGTAACGAAATCTTTACCCAGCTTCCAAAAGAGGTAATGCATACTGTGGGATTCCGGATAGGATTACCAGAGGAACAGACTACCATAGGTTGGCTCATGTCCCTAACATTATTATTTCTTTTGAATTTTTCACTGATATGGCTTTCACATTGGCAGGAAAAAGGTTCATCCTCTTAACACTATCATTTTTTTTCTTCGAATTTCTCACTGATATGAACTCCAGACTGTAGTAGGAAAAGGGCGCACAGAAAAAGAATTTTAATGACACAAGGCGCACCGTCATAAGAGTATTTACCTCCTCTCATTGATGAAAATACAACAGTAGCTCATGAGCAATTTTCATGGGTTTATTTTGATGGGTTGAATACTTTTCCGATACCTTTTATTTTCCCTATCTACCAGTTTAAAACAGTACCACTAGCCAGCACTTCGATAAACCAAGCATGAAACTTTTTTTTCTCAACTCTTAAGACAATTTCTATTTGGTTAATCGCATAATCTTAAATTCCAGGAGAACCTCGAAGTTGTTCTCGTGAAAATCGAAGGCAATAAGCCAGTGTTGGTCACTGGCCACACTACCGGCTATGAAGCGCCGACCCTCGACAAAGCAGCCAATGTTTCGCCTCAGCTTATGAGCTTCAACAGTTAGTCCCTGCTTTAATGTAGAGATACCGCTGAAAGATCACATAAGAAAGTCAACCTTCAGGCAACCAGCTGACCTTCCGATTCTCTCGACCACTCGGTGCCAATGGAGCACGTAACCACAAACTGGAAGATTGCCAAACGTGGAACGTGAGCTTTCAGGATTTCATTTTAAATTTTATAAGAGTTGTCCGTAGAAAAGTAGAATACGCTAGTATCAGCTAAGATAACCCGCTGGTAGTAGGAAAATATTGAGAGTAGTCCAAGATGCGAAACAGGGTAAGAACAATGTTTCTGAGCAAAATTTCCCATGTAGTTTGTCTGAAATACTACTTTAAACGTTGAAATGTTTAAAATTACGAGAGTTTTGTAAAATGACTGAAAATCCGCGCCTATTATTTGTATCACCTACATGAGTGCGCCTAGCTAAAGAAGGATCCTGATGTTTGCTGTATGATTCAAATTCCTGCGATACCTTTGTTGTTACATAAAAAGAAAGATGAGGACAGAGCGATATGCATGGACGGGGCGTGCCGCTGAGGTCTGTGGTTGGCCTGTTAAGTGAGTTGGCCAATCGCAGAGCTCGGCAGCATCGCCATTTTCGGGCACAACCTTGTAAACTTAAGTAATACCCTTACAAAGTACCTTTCGCCTAGATTTCCATTCCGGGAACGATCTACGCTAGTAACGCGCAAGTAAACATATAATCAAAAGCCTTAGAGGCAGCACCCACGGAAATTTTCGGTTTCAAGATTTCGGCATATTCGGGAGGGATGGAGGGTGCTTAACACTTTCTTGAAGTCAAAACTTTCCGCTAGCTTCAAAAACACTATTTTTTAAGACTTATAATCGCCGTTGATGCAACAGATGTGGTCGAGTTGAGCTATCCATGAGATGAGGACCGATAGCAAAAGATCGATAAGGCAGTCTTTTCCACCATGCGGATCTTCGCGAAATTAGTTATTTTTCCTGAACTGCAGCATCTCCGCACGGTAGGAAAAGAAATAGCCATGGGAAAACTAGCACCATTTAACAAAGACACTACTTGAAAATCAAGATATCACGGAATTCACTAACTGGGAAGAAACGGGAGAAAATTAAAGTTTCGATAGAAACTAGCTACTATAGTGGTCACACAGCCATAATTATCCTAGTACGCTAATAAAAAAGTTTCGCAATCACCAAAATTTTTGAAAAAATGAGAAAAACGCCTAGCATGAAAGCATGTTGAGGGAATTAGAAAGACGGTGGATTGGCTAGTAGATCAGCTGACAATCGATCCTTCTCGCGCCCCAAGAAGATCTAAGATCTCGGTGCTCTAATGCAACCGAATTCAACCGCGAAAACACGTACAATCAGCTGATAAAAAAGTCCGTCTGGTCCTAGGCGATCTTGTTGTAAGCAAGTAAAAGGACACTTCCAGTGCTCCTTGTACGGTGAAAGTATTCCCCAAGTCAAGGGTTTTTTAAAACTTTCAGAACATTTGCAACGAAATTTTCCCTGGGTGCTGCCTTTAAGCGGAGATTCTGAGAAAAATATGGAATTCTAAACAGTAGCATCAGTTGCTGAAGGGTTTATATCCTCAGTTGATATACTTATTAGCTGACCACGAGGTTAGTAATACTCTTCAACTGACTACTATGCCGAGGTTCAATGACGACCGAAATTGGGAAATAGTTTATACTCTATTGATGCCCATTTTCACCTTTTCCACCTTTTGACGGACTAATCTATCCCGGTCCAACCTTGCAAGTCAAATGTTCCGCCTTTTTAAAATGTTTCTTAAATGTTTTCTCCAAGTATGGTATGTTGTTGTTTTTTTTTCATAATCATGCAATTTTCCCCTTTCCCATAATCGTTTATCATATTGCTAACCATTTTCTTCCCATTTCCGTAATAATTTCACGACAACCCTTGAAAGCATGTGAATTTCCCATCCCAACCTTGCTACCCTGCATGATGTCTGTTTCAGTTCGTGAAGGAAGGCGGACTGGAGAACGGCGCGATCGGAGTGCACACGTCGAAGCCCGTGCCGGTGAAAGTGTGTCCGAAGGAGTGCAAAAAGAGCATCATTCACGACTAATTCGTCTCTCCACGCCACATTCGGGTTCAACTGTTGATTGCATAAGCACGCCGACCGGTTCTGCTAATTTGCTAATGTTTTCCGAATACTCTTCTCCTCTAATCATGCGTTGTCTTGCCTTGACATTGACCCCTGTCATATCATTAGGTGTAAAAAAAGAAATAAAAATGACTATGACATCAGAACAATGTTCATTAGACGACAGAACAATGGCTGCTCGCTGCAAAAGAAAGACGAAGTAGCAGCCGCTAATGCTGCGTCGAAGGTCACTATTGAGAACCAGACTTTGTAACTTTGCTGTGGGGACAAAAAGGAAGTGTAAGGATAGGCAGCAGTGAGTAAGATAGCTGAAAGGATATATAGGAACACATAATCATGTCCTCTCGGTTTTTCTGGACACAGTAATCCATAAACTCAACTAAATCATAAGTTGAAATACTAACTAGTAAGTGGAGCGCCTTCCTCAGACCTTAATACATACAGTTCAATACGTAACGTAATACATTCAACAATTGTTAACGTGTATGACCCGACCGACTACGATGGAGCAGATGTGAATGTGTAACAAGTATGTATAGTATCTGATGTTATCTAAGGACACTACAATTGTACACAACACTAATACTCCTAAGATATTAAAGCGGTTGTAGCCAAGCAATTAGTTTTAGCGCCTCAGCAAGCTCCTCCCTGTTGTTGATCTCCGGCTAATACTGCTTGATTTTCCTCCTTTCCTGACGATCTTTTCTTGTATCTTAGCTCCGGATTAAGATATTCTTAAGGAATGAGGTTCAATGCAGTTCCTTCACAAAACAACTTTGATGGAAACAGCTTCCCAACCGTAATCACAGTGTTTAAAGTCCAACTTCACCGCATATTAGTTTCTCGTTTACTTTGCCTTGATTCGACCCAATCAGGAATCATCCTAGATCTTGGTATAATTGGGCAATTTGCCATGTACAGGGTGCGGGTTATGTTCTCGGACAAGAAATTTTGATTTTATATTTCTGCCTCATCGAAGGACCGCAAGGCCCATTGGGCCAAACATTTGAGCCCCCATCCCAGGTACTCCCTGCACCTAACGTCTCTACAAGTTTCGAGATAGGAGTGCCAAGCTACGAAGACAAAACCACTTTTGACCACGGGCAGAAAGCTGTTCCCCAGGCGACTGTGGACGTTTCCACGAGATCTTTTCGCTCCAGATGAACCATCAAACTGGCGTTCACTGGGTTTGCAAAAGCCAGCCCACCCCCTCCCCCCTACTTCTAATTTTTCGATGAAGAACTCTGATCAACAAACCTTCAGTTTGTCCCAACCAGCAATCTAGGACCAAATGGACAACTTCAGAAGCACTCTAGCCGACCTACATCAGTGATGGTGAGCATTTTTACGAATATGTGTTACTAAGCAATACACAGCGAAGGGAAATCGTTATTGCACTGCGGGCGAAAGGCCGCGCCGCATCACTTCTGCGGCGCGGCAGATCAATTAAGCGCTCTGATTCCATCTCTAGTTCTATTATGTGCAATCAGAAAGCGGAGAAATAAATAAGCAAAGCAAAGCAGCAATTTCGCCCACCCCCCCCCCCCTTCTCCAAATGGTCTGCCGCGCCGCGATTGTGATGCGGCACGGTCGCTGTTGTCTGCACTGCAATAACGATTGTCCTTCACTGTATGCACATAGAATTATATTGTCGATGCTCCAATTCACAGGTGTGTCCTCGACAATGTTGGCAACAATTCGACAACCGTAATGTGCTCAGTAATCCCGTTCCACAGGCAGCAATCTATAACAATCGCCAGAGCTCGCGTTTTGATGGACTCTACGGGTACTACAGAGTATAATTATGACTACGAATTGCTCTTAATTATACCTCGTTTATTCATTTTATGAATATTATGGGAGGAATGATAAATCTTTCCTGTCCTGGGAAGTACACTGTCATGTGTTGTTTGGTAGTCATAATGTTCCGGATGTATGATCAGTCTATTTTTCTGCACCAGTATCTCCATCGTTCCCGTCCTTCTTCTTAGGGCCGGACATTGTCACGTAGCTGGATTCTCCTCGCACAACGGCTCCAGTTATGACAACGGTGTGGGTGGCAGTTCCAGGGCATTCATATTTTGCTGGCAGAAGTACTTTTTCCATGATCGACCTAGGAACTGAAGGGATACTTTGGAATCGTCCTTTAAATGCTCCTGATCAGTACCTCAGTGCACGAGCTCCGGTTTTTCGTTGGACGGCTATCCGTGCCATCTCATTCACTGCTCCACGGGTGAATCTAAACTATCACATGAATATTTGTATGGATATATTAATAAAATAAAATAGATAAAGAAGCAATGTTCAAAATGATAGAAAAACATGGCCCATCAAAAATTAATCGTTACAACATTTATCTAACTACTACATATTTGAGTTTGTGACATGGAACGCACTCTGTTCTAAAGGAAGTGATGAGCGGTTATACCAGTCATATTACATCTATTATTACTCCAATAAGTAAACATCCATAGTTTCCATGGTGAGGACCATAACTGTGTTGTGCTTCCCACTTATGGTGGTGACAGAAGGCATGCGAGATCTTGGTGAGCATATTTAGTATTTTGGGTGTGACAGTGTTTTGCATAGCTAGATTACTGTCAGCGTTGGCTTCGCTGGCTCTACTTCCTAGAAATTTTCTCAAACAGTTCTACACACGCTGGAGAACGTCTCCCCACCATAACCACCACCTTTGTTTCCTTCATAATCTTCACCTCCTTTTCCGCTTCTCTCTAACAGCATCATACCATTATTGTGCCTTTCCCAGGATTACCAGCCTTCGAGCATAGGCATACCTGAATCTGGAGAAGGCTCGCCTCAGGACGTATTCCTACTTCTGAGCGGGCAACTGTGAGACTCGCCGAAGGGGAGTCGGAGCACTTGTTTAACCTACAAATATCTGAAAAAATTCGGCCACCCAATCTGGTGGAAGGGGCAGGGGTCCTGCCGCTGTGCGCTATAAACCTGGTACCGCTCTTTTTTTCAAAATTAAGCTAACGCAGTCTCAGAATGATTGGGTTGAGAAGGGCTCGTTAGTTTTTGAAGAGACTCTTCCCTTTTGTATGCGCCTATCCGAGATAAGTATGTAGTGGTAGTCGAAGGTGTACAGAAGTCGTGTTAGATTTAGATTATATCTTCAGCAATGCGCCGCTGAGCAAGTACAAGCCTTAGACTGTTTTTCTGTTTTTTAGTGCCTTCATGTTATCTTCTTTATCAGTGTTCGATGAGAGCTTCTGTATTAGTATTTTGTTCGAGTAAGCTTTCGGCGCTTAGCGCCTTCGTCAGGCCTTAATACATACAATATGCAGTGCAACACAAGTTAGCAACAGTCATATGCATGACCAACCGAGTAAGAGGTGAAGAGGAGCAGATGTGAACGTACAGCAAATGACTACCATATCTGATGTTATCTAAAGAAATGGCTCTCATACGAAACACTACTGCTACTCCTAAGATGTTTAAGCAGATGTTGTCAAGCAATTAATTTTAACGCCTCAACAAGCAAGCTCTTCCTCATTGTTAATCTCCTGCTGGTACTGTTTGATTTCTCGAGCCTCCATGATCTTCCTGTGAAGGAGGTCTTCGAGGTGACGGTGCAGCACAACGGCTTCAAATTTTGGGGCGGAATCTCGGGTGTGCACCGTCGAACGGTGCCGGGAAAAACTGTTGTTAGGGTAGGCCTGTGGGTGGGCGAGTGCTCGACGATGTTCACCCAAGCGCTTCCTCAGTGGTCTTCCGCTTCCTCCAATGTATCGCTGCTCGCATCCTCTACACTTTATCAGATACATCGTGCCGCGCAAGTGACAGATCTTCTGGTCGGTGCAATAGCGGGACCCCTCTTCGTCGCATCCGTTCTCGTACAATCGTGACGATGTTAGTATCTCTTTGAGGGTGGATGGGGGCTTGAATACCAGGCGCACCGGAAGCCGTGACCTCTTCACTATGGCGTTGATACTTTTTGCAAGATGTTCGAGCACTCGCTCACCCACAAGCCTACCCTAACAAAAGTTTTTCGCGGCACCCTAGGACGGTGCACACCCGAGATTCTGCCCCAGAATTTGAAGTCGTTGTGCTGCACCGTCTCCTCGAGGACCTACTTCACAAGAAGATCATGAGGGCTCTGGAAATCAAACGGTACCAGCCGGAGATTAACAATAAGGAAGAGCTTGTTGAGGCGTTAAAATTAATTGCTTGACAACATCCGCTTAAACATCTTAGGAGTAGCAGTAGTGTTTCGTATAAGAGCCATTTCTCTAGATAACATCAGATATGGTAGTCATTTGCTGTACGTTCACATCTGCCCTACTTCACCTCTTACTCGGTTGGTCATGCATATGACTGTTGCGAACTTGTGTTGCACTGCATATTGTATGTGTTAAGGCCTGACGAAGGCGCTAAGCGCCGAAAGCTTACTCGAACAAAATACTAATACAGAAGCTCTCATCGAACACTGATGAAAAAGATACCACCATATGAGGCTTCACGACAGCTCGATATCGAAACATGCCTTCATGTTGTAAAAACCTATACCTTAGCTGAATTTGATCCATGGCAAACAGCTGCTTTGCTTGGGAAATTAGGTTGTTTCCAGGCTCCTGAAGCACTCGAATCAGCATTTTTTCGTCCAACGCATGGAAAGGCACGAGAATGGGGAATCGCCCAACTATCTCAGGAACCATTCCGAATCTGAAACGAGCGTTTAATGAGCTACGTATATGGGTTGTCTTTCCTCTGGATATTCTTGAGATTGTATCTAAACATTAGCCTGGTACAATCCACTTACGAATAAATAAATAAATAAGTGAATAAATAAATAAATAAATAAATAAATAAACAGTCTTAGTCAAAGCACGTTTACCCCCAGGACCACCCCAAAACTAACAATTTAGTGGCTCAGAACATTCTTTTTCCTGTTTATGTCTTACCTATTTATTCATCCAACTTCATTTCATCCTTTCATCTCGCCACATCATATGTTTGAAACCATTGAACGTATGAACATGTTGATGTCCTTTGATACGTTGATGGTAACTGATGTGGTATTGCACTTATCTACGCGTGGATTAGCCCGCGCCTCCAAATAAATCTGTGTATATAAAAGTGAAAGTTTGTGTGTTTGTTTGTGTGTATGTTTGTGTGTTTGTTTGTGTGTTTGTTTGTGTGTTTGTATGTTACTTATAGAAATCGCGGAGTGTGAACCGATCCGGACCAAATTTTGCATGTAGACTCTACATGGGCCGGCGGAGGTTATAGGCTACATTTGACTTGATCTCATCGATTGGTTTATCGATTATATCGATTTTATTGATTTTTCGCTATCTTTGCTCAGGGAGTGGCGAGGACATGCCTACTGGGGTTCCTCACTACGCTGAACACGAATGTGGTAACCGCTCCGGTCAAAATATCGATTTATCGATTTTATTGATTTTCCGTTATTTTCGGTCACATGTGGGTGAGGACATGTCCACTGGGGTATCTCAATGCGCTGAACACGAATATGACAACCGCTATGAACGAGTTATCGATTTGTTGATTTTATTGATTTTTCGCTATCCTTGCTCAGGGAGTGGCGAGGACATGCCCACTGTGGTTCCTCACTGCGCTGAACACGAATATGATAAGCGCCTTGGACGAAATATCGATTTATTG
>KN768077.1:0-13563 GCA_000816745.1 Ancylostoma duodenale | reverse complement strand
GCTGCCATTTGCGGCATCTGCGCGGTGTTTTCATTGAAGAGGAGCGTGCCACTTTGACCCGCCCCCGTGGAAAATCCTCTACCACAAGTTGTTTGCGTCTGAGGTGCGACAGGCGCAAGCATCTGGTATAGATTGGCCTAGATCGAGGTTTTCTGCTTTGTTCTAAGATAGAACAACCGCACACAGCTTATTGCATGTTCAAATCACAAGTTAAAATGAAGTGATTTCGCGTACATTCAATCAAGACACCCTGGCAGTAAACAACAGTGAGGTACCGATCATTCGTGCTGGAAGGTTCCGGCCGGAAGGCTTTGTCGCGGGAACCTCCGGGAACGGAATTTCCGTTCCGGTTCTTCGCGCGAAAGCCTTCCTGAGCCGGAACTTTCGTGCATACCACCCCTGGAACGTGCACATGTGTGCCTTGTAACGCATGATTGCGTAATGTGAAGTAAAATAAAGCTTTTGATCACAGTGAAACTTCAAGTCAGCAACAGAGGCAACTTCTTCTAGAGTTGGGTAGCGCAGAGCTCCCTCGTCGTTGTGGTGCCACTACTCAGGAACTCTTAGTAAAGCATTATTTGTGGCTCCACCGACAACACTGAAAAACCCTCTTTTCGGGCGAGTCTGCTTCTTACTGTTTGTGAAGTGATTGCAGACTCGGAATTCACTAGCGTTGCTGTACGTTGTTCGCGTGCAGGACCAAGCTTCCACACCCACTTGCAAAGTCGTTTAGAAATTCCTTCCCCTGTGGAGGAAGAGACATCGACTACACGATGCTCACCCGGCATGACTTTTGAGATTTGCACAACACACGAGGTACTCATGTCAGGACAACTTTGCTGAACCCGCATAGTCCCATTAGAGTGTCTTCTCGCCAACTTGCAGTTGTCCGCATCTGACCTCGTCTTCATGGTGTCCCATAAATCGTCGTCATTAACGATCGACGCACGTCCAGACCATGGGTGACTTTCAAGCATTATTTTGTCTGACTCGACGCTCTGGTACCATCGAGGAACCGTCGAATGGTGGATAAGGTTCCCTTCAAACGCAGCACATATTTTAGCATCGGCCCTTCTTCCAGGATGTCCCCGCACGAAACCATAATAGACAAAGGAGCGAAGTGAGACTCGACTAACCGAAGGCATTATTACTCGGATACTAATAGAGCACCCCTCGTATGCTCTGCACTTGAGATCTTCGAGAACATACTACCTTATACCTGCACAAGATGCCATCTGTCAAGCTGCTTTTGCGTTTTAGAAATGGAAAGGAAAAGTGTTGTAGAACTTTTTCACCAACCCACTATATGCTCCCATCCTGAGGTGATACGTTTTACCTGCTGAAAGCGAAATAGAGACTATGGCTGTAGAGCTTACCTCCCACGCGGATAGAGCTGCGCTGTCTGAGTATGTATTAGTTGTGGCTGGTCTCACATATGCATGCCTTCGATTAAGCGAGCAGAATCAGAACGCATTACAAATGAAGGCATCAAGCGACGGCGTGTGTGTATCATTGTGATAGAAAACGGGACGTGGTGCAGTTCTGCGATTGCTTCGTTCAAATCCTCCTCCCGCTCCAAACGGTTGACTCGTTCCCTTCGCGCGCGATTCCACTATACGTGATCATGCAAAATTTGAATGCGATAGAGGATGAGTTGATCGTGGAGGGCGGGAAGACTCCGCCTCGTTTTCCCTCACGATGGTACAGACCCAGCGACGGCGACAATACCTATACTTCACTTGGGCTATATCGACAGCCTAAGGCATACGACATACTTCACAGCGACACCATCGCTGGTCAAAACGAAGCCTTACGAGTTATCAAATCTCAACGTTCAATTTGCATTGAATAGCGTTCTGTAATAGCATAGGATCAGTTGTGCAAAAACGGTTGACGCGGTTTGGTCACGACTACACTGCCGCTGCAAAGTATATAATGTGCCTAACGCAGTCAGAAAATAGACTATCATAAACACAGCACCTAACAAACGCTCTGGCTCCGTCATATTGTGCTACCAACGCATCGATTTTGCCTTGCACTCCTTCGGGCTCTAGTAAGGCAGTCTCCTCATATGTTGTCTTGAATGTCGACCGGTCTGCTACCTGTCAAAACATGACCACATTGATATGCGAAAAGACAACTTAAAGGCTGTGTCCCACTTCGTTTTGCGTGTTCGAGATATCAGCAGATCGTTGATCTCATTGCCACGGTGATTTCAAAAACGTACATCAACGGTCATAAAAATGACGAAAACGCCGTCTTAGGAAGGGTTCAATGCGCAGACTTTGCGGACCACTTGAGCGGAGCGGTCCGTGAGTGCTGGCTGCCCGCTACGGCTGCAACGTTGGCTAAAGGGGTTTCTGCTGTTTTGACGTGACTCGCCGCAGCCTATGGTTAAGCATAGGGCGCGGCAAAGCAGCCCGAACTACCGCGAACTCGCAGCGGCAAATTACATAAGGAGGTCTTTGTACACTTCCTGCCTCGACGTGTAAATTCGTGAGCTTGCTCTAAGCACTGCGGGCCGGGGCATTCTTTCCCGCTACGGCAGGATAGTGAACTGGACTTCACTGCTATGTGAGAAGTCAGCTCGCAGCGGTTGGCTTCTCACGCAGCGCCGCAACATGCCGAGAACTGTAAAAACCCCTCAACACGTCTTGGCATGTTCGATCGATAAGATCAAGGGCTTCACGCGTCAACGCGGTTCGGCAAATTGCTCCTGATCCCGTCAGAAAATCCTTGAAGAATGGGTTTCAAAACTGTTTCGCAACATTCTAAATATACCGCTGAATTCAGCGTGTCAAGGAGATTCACAATATACTGATAGCTCAAGGATGAGAACAAGGAGGGCCACTTCCTTTACCGGCAATACTTACAGGAATTTTCACTTTTCAAGAGACAACGAAACTTCCCCTCAGTGGCCATTCCTAACAGAAAAAATCTGTGGTTTCAAACAGTCATTACCGTATTTGTATATATAAAAGTGAAAGTATGTTTATGTGTTTGTGTGTGTTTGTATGTTCCGAATAGAAAGCGCGGAGGATTAACCGATCCGAACCAAATTTTGCATGCAGGTCCTCCAGGGGCTGGCGGAGGTTATAGGCTAATTTTTAGCCTGGAATATCGACTGGTTTATCGATTATATCGATTTTATTGACTTTTTACTTTCTTGTTCAGGGGATCGCGAGGACATGTCTGCTGGGGTTCTCTAGCATGCTGAACACGAATATGACAACCACTTTGAAAGAAATTATCGATTTCTCAATTCTATTGATTTTTCACAATTTTTGTCTGGAGTTAGCTTAGGACATGTCTGCTAGGGTTCTTCGATCCGCCGAACACGAATATGACAACCATTTCTAACAGCAGTATCGATTTATTGACTTTATCGATTTCATTTTCGCTCAGAAACAAGCATGGACATGTAGGCTGTGGTTTCGCATTACGCTGAAAACGAATTTGGCGACCGCTTTGCACGGAATAGTGATTTATCGATTTTATTGATTTTTCACTTTGCTACCCCATGGGGTGGAGAAAACAGCAATTATTTTGCACTAATACATCGAACTGACTTTTCGCTTACGGGTCGGTGAAAGAAAAAGTCACTTGAGATTAACTGTTATGTTTATCACTAGAATTATGAGCGTTTTTAATGGATTTATGGACAACAGCAATTGTCCTCAGCAGTGTGAAGTAGGCGGGGTAGTAAAACACCCGTGCGAAGCCGGGTATGGCGTCCAGTGCGCTCTAGAAGAGGTCAACGCCAGGTTGATCTCGACTCCTAAATCTATCACACACTTACTATTGCACCACGGACCGAGCTGCGATTGCCATCTTCGAGTGCGCGTGCGAACAACACTGTTTAACACGTTGAAGACAATGGGACCTACGGATGGGTGCCACCTTGGCGGCCACCACGGACCAAGGGACCCACTAGTGAGTCTCACGCCGAAAATGGGGATCCCGGCATCAGAATCTCCTTACATTTTACATAGAGGGGTTATTTCATCCGCCGAGTTTGAATATAGCCACTATTCTGTACCATACTACCAGATTTGCGTGTTACGGTAGGCATACTGTGTGATTAAAAAAAACACGTCAAATATATTGATAAAAGGGTAATTTCAGGTGTATTGTCAAGTTTATGTCAAATTGTATCATAATTCCATGTTTCCAATAAATGTCACAGCCATTGAAATTTATTCAAAAGTTACCAATATTATTGGTGTTCTCACTTATTGATTGGTTGAAGTTGTTGTCATTTATTGGTCAATTCTCGATAATAACGATAAAAATATTAACTAATGATAATAATACATCATTATACTTGATAGTGTCATCATTACTGCTCTTACTGTTCATTTATTAACATAAAATCTACTACTACTGAGGCAGAAAAACGAGAATTTCGCCTTGGTCCTACGTGGTACCACTCGCCGAGACGTCGACTGTCGCCGACGTGTTGAATTTGCTCGCACACATTTCGTTGAGGATTCCGCAGAGAATGTGGGATGCATCCGAAATCAGCTGCAGAAACTGCTCAGGACTGCTTACATTCTATTAGAAAAAACCATTGAGAGAAGGTAAACTTCCCTAAGGAGAAAGGCGCAGAGAATTTGGAAAACGCATTCTAGATCAGGTGCGTAGCAAACTTCATGCGGCAGTTTATATTTCATTAGGAAAGACCACTGAGTACAAAAACACATTATTCCCTGGTGAGATAAGTAGTGTTCTAGTGTTCCTGTGTTCGACCGTTAGTAGAAGACACTGCCACCTACATGCACAGATATTACAGCGGAAGCCATATCCACAGCCCTTCAGTGTGGCTTTCACGAAAACGACTCGTCAGACGCAGGCTGTATCACTTGCATTGTGCGTTAACATTCGCATGGCGGAACCGATGAACGTCAAAAGAAGCGGATTTAAATCAAGGAATAACAGAACACCGTTTCCGTGGATTTTTTTTTGCATGTATGATGCTGTCTCTCCATCAACGCTCCTTAAAACCCCTAACTACCTCAAAAACTCAAACATGAAGATTTTCGGGGGTGCCGTCTCCAAACAAATATATAATAGCTGCCTAAATAACTTCGCAGAAGAAAATGCGAATCAAAGGTAAGTAACGGAACAATGGGAAACCTCCACCATAAGAGTGGCATAAGTAATCCAAGAACTTACAGGTATTTTCAGCTGCACATTTGGAGCATCCGAGTAGAGATTGCGTTCCCAGTCTTCAATCGAGAAGTCGTACCACCTCAGAAGCAATTCAACCACAAGCAGGTCCGCCATTGCGTCACCAACCACCTATGACAAAAAAACATCCGAAAGACTTTTGCTTTTTTGGATAATTTCTTAGGCTATTGGTGAGAAACACCAGGTTCATCATAAAAACCAAAGAAAAGTAAGAAAAATGGGTCGCACACCTCGTTAACCACTCTAGAGAACAGCTGCAATCTCCTCATTGCATCACTATTCGGTTCCGCGCTGGAAAAAAGTAATCACCTGAAGAAGTAACCTCCGCGAGAATGAGTTAGTCCAAGAACAAACATACTTTCTGATCACTTGATCGAATTTTTCGCTGAAAACCACAGTTCCGTGTCCATTTGCTTCAAAATAGATTCCAATATCGAAATTGGCTGCAGCATGGTGCAGATGCTTTACGCCAGTCGGCACAAAAATTGGTGCAATACCCTGAATCCCTATTAAAGTCAGCATTCTTACGGATCTCAGGCCTCGTCAGGTCTGAGTGAAATGAATATAATCTGCAGGAAATGATATATGGGCGGGGACGGGAGATGATCCTAAAAGTAACAGGAATTTTCTACCAACCTGTCCGTCCGACTAGCGTCGAACTTATAAACTTCTCACCAACTAAATAGTAAAACATAATGTGCGTGGTACACCATAGTAAGTGTACCTGTCGCCACCGCAAACCCCGTGGATTCGAAGTGATTGGACGAGGAGAATCGGTGGGCCTATCATCTCGTTGAGTGGAAGTGATGCAGAGGGAGAATGCCTGAGTGAGAGGGAGTTGAACTATAACAACAATCGCGGCAGGCAAAATTTTGGAGTATCGGGTTTCTATGGTTTCCAGGTCAGTTCGGCTCACCGCACCAGGTATGAACTTGAAAGATCACAAAACGCTCAGAAGAACCTTTTTCCGAGCGCCTTCCTGAATGATGCGGACGAGATGTCCGACAAAAACTCTCGTCTGCAGAGGGCGCACAGAAAAGCGGATATCGCACCTGAAATTTTCATCGATCGATAGCGCCAGTTCGCTGCCTCAATTTTAGCTTCAACCTCTCAGTTCCTTTTCCTTCAGAGGTCCGCATCTCTGCTAAAGTATTACTTTTTGACCGGTTTTAATAAGAGGTAAGTTTCGATATGAATAGCCATCTCCTGATAATGTGATTATCGCATACTCCATCAAGTATAGACCTGTGAACTGTAGATCCAGGATCATCTAATATGAAAAATGAGTGTTGAGCAAGAGTAAGTGAATGTTTAGAACACATACGCAAACTAGAGACGCATACACGGAGACTAATCAGTCGCAGTAGAAAGACGCTGCCACAATCAATTTGATATTTTCCAACGAGCTCCACGTTACACCAATTCCGCGAAAAATGCGCAAAATGGCAGACGCCAGGTGGGCGGGCTGGGCACTGGAGATGGGTTTGGGTACTGGGTCTAAGGCGGATATCTCACTTATTTCTGCGACATTTTCGCTGGAACTTTGGCAGTGCCCATGGAGTCGACCCGCTATCATAATATAATGAGCATTCAAGCTTGATGGTTCTGCCTGACACTGCCTTTGAGCTAAATGCGCCGCCGGATGAGAAGTCGTATTCGGAAAAGGATGGTAACGACATCTTCACCATTTTTCGGGAGGCTTTCGAGTTGAGGTGCTCGAGGAATGACTGAATTGATTCTGAGCTGTGTGCTCTTTTCAAAGCCGAGCTATCGTAGAAGGTGAAAGCACAATTCGAGGCTATTCCTCGAGATGAAGAGAAAAAATACAGCGAAATGATCCATGAAATGAAGAGGGTTACGAGGGCAGAAGCTCGTCACCAGGAGGTAGAAGCTATAGACGAGCTACAATGTTCGAGAAAGTTGGATATCAAATTGTAGGTAGATTCTATGTGGAGATTGAGCGTTTCACACAGCGAGCGTACTGAGCCTACTTCAGCAAACCAATAAATGCGAAAACTAAGAGGAGAAAGGCTAAATGTGGGTACAAAAAATGGAAATGAACCTTTTTCTTCCAGGGTGACCCACGAATCCGATGTTCCGAATCCCTCCTGCATGCATCTTTCCGATGTCTAGGCCAACCGTTCCACTAGTTCCTGATCATGCAAACCTCAAGTCCGGAGTGACAACCTCGTGTTGTTACTGGAGAACATATGAAAGGACTGCTGTCGCCTGCATATGAGAACAGAGAGGGGCATGTTGATGTATATGTGTTGTATAGCGTCACTTTCTTCGATCTTCACATGATGCATGATCTACGTACTCTACATGATCGCGCGGGAAAAATGGCACCTGTTTTCCGGATTTGAATATGTGCGGGAGGGCGTCTCATCATTTGTGCCCAGCATATTCAGCCTGCTCACACCACGGATCTACTCCTACGAGGGTCCCAGCCGATTTGCTGCGAGGCTACGTGGCGCGACAACGGGTGGCGGATAGAGGGTTTACCGCGGACCAAAAGCAATCATCCGCTTGCTCTGCGATGCGGGTAGATCTAGAGGACGGTTTCATTAGTACGACAGTGGTGGATCCGACTTATATGGCCGGCATATGGGTGTTAACACGCACTCGCGCGTGTGTGGTAATGCTTTATGTAGGCTATATCTTGCAGTTCGGATCTGGCCAAAACCTCCCATTCTAACGACTGGGAAGCGCATGAGAGGCAATCTGGGGCCGCCTGTAACAAATAAGTCCTTCGTCCACGGGAAAAGGAATCCTTCCCGTCAACGGTGGAATGCCAGCGACAGGCCGTGGTGACAGGCCGGCCGAGGAAGACCAACGTCACATCGTTCGGTTATGACGTCTATGGTGCCTAAGAAGAAAGCTACGGCGTACAAGGGAATCGACGCGCACTTTCGGGGCCCAGTGTGTGAAATGTATGCGAGGGTCCCGGATGCTTCGCGAACGGCGGCGCCGGGGGGGGGGGGGGGGGAGGGGCAAGCAGGCGAGTCGTTGAGGAGGACAACGTAGCCAAGACGCGCTTTGCGACTTTGAACGTCGGCACTTTGACAGGCTGCTCGTGCGAGCTAGCACCCTCACTGGAGCGCAGCTGAATCGACATATGCGCGGTTCAGGATACGAGATGGTCAGGCAATAAGTCGAAGGACATAGGATGTGGTTATAGACTTGTTTACCATGGCAGTGCAGGTACCAGAAGTGGCGTCGGAGTCATAGTCTCAGAACGCTATCGAGATGCAATAGCAGAAGTCTACCGTTTCGACGATCGGCTTGTGAAAATTGTCATCGCCACTGTTGAACTGCGGCTCCACTTCTTCTCGGCATACGCTCCGCAAACTGGCTGTTCTGAGCGCATCAAGGACGACTTCTGGGCGTTGCTTGATGAGAAGACAGCAGAGGTATCCAAGGAGCATACGATTGTCGTTGCAGGAGAGCTTGATGGTCACATAGGAGGAAGGAAAAGCGACTACAGTTGTCAAAGTGGGTTCGGCTACGGGACACGTAACGAAGATGGTGAACGCATCCTTAAATACGTCGAGTATCATAATCCCGTCATAACGAACACATGGTTTCAAAAACGCACATCCCATCTTGTTTCCTTCTACAGCGGCAATGCGAAGACATAGATTGACTATGTACTTCTGCGTCGTCAAGATCGAAGGCTGGTTACGGATGTGAAGGTCGTGCCATATGAGATGGTAGCGACACAACATCGGCCGCTGATCTGTACGATGAAAATCACTCCACCAAAGAGGAAGTATGAGGACAGATGCGGACCAGCTCGAATCAAGTGGTGGAGACTAAAGCAGAAGGAGGCTGCGGTCACATCTCGCATTCAGTTACCGTCAATGACGAATGTTGAGGAAACTTGGCGGAATGCAGCACATGTGATCATAGAGGCAGCGAGGTCTGAACTTGGTACGACTAAATCGGGCCGAAGGAAGGCCGACAAGCAACCTTGGCTGTGGATGGACGAAGTGAAGTGGAGGGTTAGGGAGAAGAAGCGCATGTACCGTGCCTTCCTCGACAACAAGACGGCTGACCGTTGGCGCAAATACTGCGAAGCGAAGAGAGCAGCGAAAAAGGCTGTGGCGGTGGCGAAACCCGCACATTATGCGGATGTCGAGAAGTTAGACACGAAGGAGGGCGAACGGCTCATATACCGGCTCGCGAAATCTCATAAACGTCAGATGGAAGATATCGAAAAGTTCCATGGCGTCAACGACGAGCACGGCCACCTTCTTATGGACCGCAGGAAGGCAATGAAGCGATGGCGTGATTACTTCGAGGAAGTTTCAACGGAGGAATCCACTCACCCACCAATTCCTCATGTCTCGCCAACCTGTGGGCCCGTGCAGGCAATCACTGCCGAGGAGACGGAGGCAGCGCTGAAGCGAATGATGTCACATAAAGTGACTGGTCGTGATGACGCGGCAGTGGATCTGTGAAAGTCAGAATGCTGGAGATCTGCTGACTGGCTGGCGAGGCGAATCAGATAGTGGCGGAACAGAGAGTGCCTCCGGATTGACAGCAAAGCACCACAATTCCGATATGGAAGCGCAAAAGCAGTCCCGCTGACTGTGCTAACATATTCGCCTGCTGTCCCATACCATGATGGTTTTTAAGCATTTCATCGACTGCAAGATTCGTGATATCGTGCGACTCTTTATTAACCAACGTGGATTTGTAGCCGGGTACGGCACCACTAATGCCATACATGCTGCACCCCTCTTGGTCGAAAACAAAAGCCGCTGCATCTCACCTTCCTTGATTTGGAAAAGGCATTTGATCGCGTGTCCCATGAAGTCATCTGGTACACTCTTCGGCAGCATGGCGTTCCTGAAGAACTTATCCAGTGGGTTCGGATTCTTTACTACAGTCCTAGAAGTCATGTGCAGGCAGCTGCCGGCACGTCGACGGATTCCCCCATTTCTGTCGGCGTGCATCAAGGGTCTGCTCTATCCCCGCTCCTCTTCATTGTAGTGATGGATGTTGTAACACGGGATCTGCAGAAACCCACGCAGTGGACACTGCTGTATGCAGACGACGTCATGCTCGCGGCCGAAGACAGGCAAGAACTCGAGCGGCTGACACAAGGTTGGAATGACCGACTTGCACGATTCGGCCTACGTCTTAACGTCAAGAAGACGGAGTATCTAACAACCAGCATGGACCAACCCGGTTACATAAGCGTAGATAGCGTAGCCTAACCGAGAACGGAAGTGCTCAAGTATTAGGCTGTTGCGAAGTTAATTGGCGAAATGGGCCCTTCAGTTCAAAGCGTTGTAACACGGCTCAAACACCACTTTTTTTCATCAGTTTAGCAACCATTCAATTCGATAGATCCTTACTGACAATCTCGCTAGCATTGCATGTCTCTACATCAAAGAATGAGATCACAAGATTTCACAAACTTTTGAAAGGCGATTTCAGCATGCTCTCGATTAGCAATCTGCTGCTGTCGCAGGATTGTATCAGGAGCGCGGAAAAATGGTATACAGTAGGGCAATGTTCTGAAGAATAATGGCATTCAGTGAGAACCTCGATGCTTTACTGCATCAGTTTTTACCGGGTGAGTTTTGGAATGTGTGGTTGAACACTACCCCGGAGCAGTGGAAAACCAGTTTTTGTTCACCACTGCCGACCATATATATAGAAGATTTGCGAATCTCAACTCGGAATTACAATACTAGGACTCTTACGTCAACGTTTGACCAGGTTGTAGAAGGGTGCAGTCAATCACACCCTTATAGCACCACCAAACTCCTAACACAACCTCCCTAGAGAGAAGATCAGGTTTGGGAAAACTTAAAAGCGGGGACTCGTCTCCACCCATACCCATTCGCATTTCCTGTTATCGTACAGAAACCGAGCTTTACGCACAATTCTTACATGGTTCAGAAATTAGTCGTTTTGAGACGAAAAAATTAAGTTGGAAAAGATGTCACGCTAGGTAAGACGTTGGTCATCAGTCAGATCGTGTTGTATTTATGTCTGCACCTTTCGTATTCTGTTGATTGAAGTCAGATGCATTGATACTGTAATATAGTGAGTGTTCCTCCCTGCTCTCATCGTCCAGATGGTAAGGTCGGGTTTAGGTTCCACGGCTGTCCTCAACCCCTGATCGTCTAGCGACATCCCGCGACCATGACCATGGTTAAATTTGAGTTCAAAACCGTAGGAAGAGAACATCGCGAACCTCTAGCTCCCTGTGCATTGGGAAGGCGATTCCAAGCCATAACAAATGCAAGATGACCGCATACCCCCGACAAAGAATGGTCGAGTTTGAAGTCATCAACCATAATCACCCCAAAATCGCATCGGCTCATCATTTGTTCGCGACTCCATAAAAATCTTCAGGAAAAAGCTAACCAGAATGTTCAAATGACCGGTGTTCTATGTGACAAGAAGATCCCGCACCGACTGAAATCGAAGATATATCGCACCGTAGTGCGTCCCGTTGTTCCCGTGGCCTGCAACCAAGGAAGTAGAGCGTCGCCTCAGCGCAATGGAGATGAAGATTCTGCGCTGGAAGGCTGGAGCAACGCGGTTCGATCGAATCTGCAACGAGGACATCAGGAATCGGTTTGGAATAGCGGCGATATCTGATAAACTTCGAGAATCTCGTCTGCGATGGTACGGCCACGTTCTGCGTGCTGAAGAGGGAAGCATCTGCAAAGTCGGCCTTGATCTCGAAGTCCCAGGCAAACGGCCAAAAGGTCGACCAAAGCAACGCTGGCTTGACACGCTCCACGCCGATCTTATGCTAGCTGGAATCCATCCGGACCAACTGCACGACAGGGCTAAATGGCGTCAACGGACCACCAAAGCGGACCCCGCTACCAAACGGGACAAACGCTGAAAAAGAAGACATTCAACCTGCTCACACCTTGTTGCCGCACATTTTACTCATTGCATAATCCTTCACAGATCTACTTGTCCTATTTCCTCTTTTGCTGCTAACGTCGCCGACTGCTTCTTATCCTGGTTATAAAGCGGTCAATAAATAGACTACTGTACTATCAGTCGATTAGGGTTGGTGCCCTAAAAGATCTTGGGGTTCCAATGCACACTTTTGACCATCGGCTCCATGAAGAAACTAATGCTAATCCAAAGCGTGTCTGAGATCATTTCTGAGCATTTTCAGGAACAAATGTGGAAGTTTCACACATGTACTGATCGATGCGGGATCACGAGCTGAATTGACTTATGAAAGTAGCACTTCATAAGCTTTCCACGGTATTGGGATAATTGGAAATTCGGAACGCGAACGAAATTCGGAACGCGAACTGCAGCGGGATAAACATGTTTTAAAACATTTGCCTTCTAGTAAATGAGCGAACCCAAATTCTGCTTAATCAGTGGGAATTTCTCGAAAAAAAAAGTGTTCTTGAATATGAAGAAACTTCTACATACACTCATTCAATCATCACAACAACCTATTTCATAAAAACGAAGCTAACATGGCAAAACCAAATAAACCGTGTACCAAATGCAAATGCATTACTTACCACAACCTCTTTTAAATATTTGGATGAATTCCCATTAGCATAAGCCGTTTGCACGACTCCCAATGTAAGTCCGGTGATGTCAGCCGCATCAAGTGCCTTGAAAGCTTTGTAATAAAAGAAACTTCCAGATTAGATGTTCAATCTATAGAGGATCTTGCCTCCTTGATATATCGCGCCATAAGCACGGCGATCTTGTCACCATCCATGAGGACCACATTTTCGCCATCTCCAACAGCTCTATCAAATAGAAAGTGGGA
This sequence comes from Ancylostoma duodenale, assembly GCA_000816745.1. NCBI lineage: Eukaryota > Metazoa > Nematoda > Chromadorea > Rhabditida > Ancylostomatidae > Ancylostoma > Ancylostoma duodenale. The sequence continues at coordinate 590 of KN768077.1, read as the reverse complement.
AAAATGCACATCCACAAAATGACATAAAATGATGAACTTAGATGAGTAAGTAAATGATGACAATGGTTTTTGTTGACTAAGAACCATCTTCAACTATTGTTGACTACTTGCTCCCTGTCCTAAAAAGATCTAGGAAACGCCTGGAATTAGGTGTTGTGCACTTGAACAATTGCATGCAGGTAGGGAATACAGTATCACCATCTCTGGTGTCTAACTCTAAGCTTAACACTGATGCACACTTTATTTTTAACTGTTTAATTTCATTAATATTTTTAATATTATTTTTACTAATCATTTACTATAATAATTGATATTTTCATTAACTTTATTTTCCGTCTGGGTCTCCAAAACGGCGGAGACCCCACTTTTTTCCCACGCCCCCCTCTCGCCCACTTTCTGCGTCCGCCACTAATGTACAGTGCCGTAGATCCGGATCTTCCTCCTCCCGCACCACAATACAAATAAAAATCTTGTATTAGTTTATTTTAAATTACTTGTTTTTATTATTATCTTTAATATAATTTTTATCCATTACTTATTATTATAATCAATGTTTTTATTGATTTTATTTTCCATCTAGGTCCCCAAAA
>KN768076.1:0-13622 GCA_000816745.1 Ancylostoma duodenale | reverse complement strand
GGTCTGCATCGCTCGGCGCGCTTCTGATTTGGCGGCTTGATCTTCATCGTACAGATTAGCGGTCGATGCTGCGGCGTGACCGTCTCGTATGCCACGACTTTTGCGTCCGTGACAAGCTTCTGGTCTCGGTACCTCACGAGGACGTAATCGATCTGAGTCTTGTTGCTGCCACTATAGAAGGAAACGAGCTGGGATGGTCGCTTTCGAAATTTCGTGTTCGCTATGACAAGGTTGTGAGACTCGGAGTAGTCAAGAATACGCTCGCCATCGTCGTTGCACACCCTGTATCCGAAGCCACCATGGCACCTGTAGCCGTCTTTCGTCACTCCTACGTAGCCGTTCAGGTCTCCCGCAATGATGACCGTGTCTTCCGGTGGCACTGCTGCGGTCTTCTCATCGATCAGTGCCCAGAAGTCGTCCTTGACCCGATCCGTGCATCCAGTCTGCGGGGCATATGCCGAGAAGAAATGAATGCGCCGTTCTAGTGTGACGATTACAACCTTCATGAGACGGTCGTCAAAACGTTATACGCCTTCTATGGAATCCCTGAACCTTTCAGAGACGATGACGCCGACGCCATTTCTGGTACCTGGACTTCCGGTGTAGACGATCTTGAAGCCACATCTGATGTCGTTGGACTTGCTGCCGGACCACCTCGTATCCTGCACTGCGCATAGGTCGATTCTGCGACGCTGCAGTGCTGCTGCCAGTTCACATGAGCGGCCTGCTAACGTGCCGACGTTCAAAGTCGTCAAAGTCGCAATACGCGTCTTGGCTACGATGTGATCCTGATCCTTAACGACTCGCCTGCTTGCCCCTCGATGCCGCCGTTCGCGAAGCATCGAGGACCCTCGCACATTATTGTCCACACTCACCGGGCCCCGCGAGTGGGCGCCGATTCCCGCGTACGCCGTAGCTTTCTTCTTAAATCCATTTGACGTCATGATCCATTAGATGTGACGTAGGGTGTTCGTCAGCCGGCCTGTCACTACGGCCTGTCGCCGGCATTCGAATGACGGGGAGAAGGATTCCCCCCGTGGACAAGGGACTTATTTGTTAGAGGCGGCCCCTACTCGCCTCTCATGCGCTTCCCAGTCGTTAGAGTGTGAGCTTTTGGCCAAATCCGAACTGCAGGATACAGCCCACACGAAATATTTGCACACACTCACACGCGTGAGTGCATGTTCACACTCATATGCCGGCCGTATGAATCGAATCCAGCACTGTCGAACTAAGGAGTCCATCCCCTAGATCTCCCCGCGTCGCAGGGCAAGCGCATGCCTGCTTTTGGTCCGCGGTAAACCCCCTATCCGCCACCCGGGGTCGCGCCACGTAGCCTCGCAGCAAATCGGCTGGGTTCCCTCAAATGAGGGAGATCCGTGGATAGCTCGGTTCGACAATAATCGCACTATTTAACAAACCTGCTTGAAGGACACAGATGACTTGAGAACGGAATCCAGAGAAAGTTGTTCTTACGAACTAATAAAAGAAGTGAGATCCACGAACCTACAAGCCTAGACGTTTTCATTTCGAGCCATTTCCTGGACAAACATGATTATTTATTTATTTATTATAACATGAGCATACTCATGTGGAAGGAAATAGAACCAGACATGTGCACGGAACATCAGTATTAGAATATTCGTGATACATTTGGGAAAATTGGAATAAAGAGAAGCGGTGATGGAACTTGCGAATTATCTCAAGTGGACAAGTAGCGGTTAATAATATTAGTTACTATAATTAGTGCACTAAAATCAAAATTTTTTGCCTATATTTCATCCACACGTCCAGAGGTTCTCGCTTACAAAAGTTACGAGTTTGAAGCTTCAAAGCCTACTTTGATGTTCATTTACGATACATTTGGCAAGAGAATGTGTTTGGCAATATGATTTACGAGATAAAATTTTGCTTGGCAATATGATTCACGGGAGAATGAGTGAAGAGCCTGTTTGGCGATATATTTGGCAAGAGAATCTGTTGACGATACATTTCACGAGGTTTGCTAGGCGATACAAATGGCAAGGTTTGCATGGCGATACATTTTACAGGTGTTCTGACAAGACGTTCATTTAATTCTTAGTTGCAGGCTTAACCATCGGCGGTGTCGATCCGGATGGCTCAGCTGGTAAGGCAGCGGACTTCTAAGATTGGTGTCATGGCACGATTCCTGATGATATCGAAATTTTCGCGCGAATTGACGGGGTTTGCATGACGATACATTTGACGGGGTTTGCATGGCGATACATTTTACGGGACTTCTTGTTTGGCAATACATTTGACGGGCTTTGTTTGCCTAGCTAGATGGCAAGCTCGTTTTCGAGGTTGCCACACAAACCTCGCCAAATGTATCGTCAATGAACATCAGAGTAGTTACATGCTTCATGCTTATCAATCCATGCGAACGCTTACATGCTTCATGCTTATCAATCCATGCGAACGCATCTCTCAGAATTGGTGAATCTGGTTCAGAAAATTGTTTTAAGATGATAGAATACATCCGCTTGATAATTGGTACAGCTTTATACATAGAGATATGGGTGATGCTGATATTGAACACTTTCGTACTCGCGTGTATTATAAAAGGTATGTTTCTGTATTTGTGCAAGGAAAAAACGAAAGAAACTTTGAGTTGGTCTATTTTTTAAGGAAATGTGAGGAAATTTCGTTAGAAATTTTCTTCAAATCATAGTTTGGAATGAAAGCAATCATGGGAGGACAGAAAAAAAATTTTGTTCGTTCAAGAACAATGTCCTACGCCTCTTATGGGATCCATGATGAGTTTCAGAGCTCGTACTGATTAAAGGTGGTCGGCGCTGAGTACCTTGCACGACGTACATACGCGACTTCGTTCTAGATTTGTGGCCTTTTTCAGTGCTTAAATAAATTTTGAAATAGGTCATCGGGCCACCACACATATGAGTTGGCGCTTCTCTCGAGTTCGGCTCAAATTTACAGGCAAGGAAGATAAGAACGTAGGTCGGCTTAGAGAGTAACTGAACCACCGACCTCATGTAGGGCAGGGGCGCCTCTTGTTGCTGCGTGGTACACGACTCAGTTGAAACAGAAACAAAGAAGATTGCCTGGACATTGTTCTGGAACAGACAATCTGAAATAAAATAAATACCAACGAAAGTTCACCACATTTCGATTCACAACATGGTAGAGTTCAACATAATTGTTATCAGGAAAAGGCCACTATCCGGTAGGAACAATTAGACGACCACTGAAAAAAAAAGAATAAGTGAACATCGTCGAGCGTCAGCTTGTCCACAGTCATTTCACAGCAACAGCTTCTCCAAGCACCACACAAGGGCGCGCACTCGAGCATCCTCTCAATTCCTCAAAGTCGTAGAAAAGCCAAAACTTATAGCTTGGCAATGATCGCTGTAATAGCATAGGTGTCGTGGTAAGTTATTGTGCCTATTTGTCGTTGTCCTACTTGTTTATCACAAACTGTACTATATTCTCACTTCCCGCCTTCTGACACCTCGATCGGTTCATTTCGCACGCAAATGACTGTTGACATGAAATTATTGCTGCTTACTGTAATAAGGTCTACGAAAAACGCTGTGCGGAGAGAGCTAACTGAGTTAAATACTGTTAGCAAAGCTCTCATTGCTTGTTCTTTAACATATAGCCTTCTATAAACTTATTCAGATGTTCAGAAATTTGCTCGTAGTAGATATATCCAACCGTTTGAGCGCCCAGGGGAATACATGTTTATGCAATGCTTACATATATACAACAGACAAGTTTGTAAACATGAATCACAAGGCTCGCTTAACAAAACAAAATAAAATGCAGCATGCGGGTAAAACATAGCAAAGAAGAATCTACACTAGAGCAAAATAATGATCCTATCTAATCATCAGACGTCGTCGACCTGTCGACAATGTTGTACTGTGGTTTCGGAGAGAAATGAAATATTATAATTATACCACCACGAGTCCAAACATTTCAGGTCGACTTCATCTCAAGAAAGATAATTCTGTCTATGCTCTCGCCGCCTTTAACATATGTTGCGACATTTTTCAGCTTCTCTTACATGTTTGCTACATTGGTCCCTCTGTTATCACCGACGCAGGTTACGAATTTTCACAATGAATAGCGCGATTTATTTTCCTTTCCCAGGTATTCGTGATATCTTAGAAATGGTTCTTCAAAGGGGATGATTCACTAGGCGTGACTATTATAGCAACATTCTTCATGGGACAATGGTTTCTCGGATCACTGATGCAGATTTTGTTCGCAACAAACAGGTGGAACTATCATTTCAAACTTAGTGCGTTGATTTTGTTATTTTGTGTCAATAAAGCTATGAATGAAGTGGTTGTCCAGGACTGATGAACTTTATGAATTCTAAACATGAATTATAGTATGGGGCGAAGAAAACTTCATATCCCAAAGAAATGTTATGCATTTTATGCTGAAGTACTATCGATTAATTTCGATTAACTCTGTATATGTAATTCAAGGCTTTGTTCTTCATTTGATTGGTTCCTGTCGCAAGACGAAGATGTCGATTCTGTAATAATAGTATCTCTCCAGCACGAACTCCAGGTTCGTCGTGATCTGCATTCCTAGAAGCACCTTCTTCTCCTTGAGCAGAGTGATCAAATTTATCACAATGTGTTTTTGCATTGCTACTGCGATGACCGTATACACTCAGCTGTTATCTCCGTGTTGCAGGTTAGTCACGAATAAGCATAGGGGATCACGTTCTTGCAACAGAAAAAAAAACTAAGAAGTAATTTTGGAACAGTTGTAAGTGGATCCTGGGTTAGCACAGCGAACTTGTTGTAATGAGACTAGGACCCATCCAAGAGAAGGTATTGTACTCACAATGTGAAGTTGTTAGAACACTGCCGTTCGAGATGTCATCTCAGACCATATACGTAAGTTTTCCGATTACTAATTACGTCATTACTCAGAGTCATCCCTGACCCGCGATATTTCGGGTACTTTTATCTTGTTTTCCCTAATGAAACTATTAATTATTCCCACTACATTGAACTTACTTTCGATGTTTTTGTTTCCACTGTTCCACTTACGGTGGAATATCATACAATGCAGTGAGTAATCCTCGTTTTCGACCATTGGTTTTCATTAGTGTTCTTATTGTTTTACAGTTATTTGTATACGTACTTAAAATGGGAGCTCCTAGCGATGCGGTTGGAAGGCGAGAGATGCGGTAAGTTTACTCCTCCTATGTATTCCCTAAACGTCTAGGATTGCCACTCCGTGATTTCCAGATGTTTTGTGCAATTTCTTCTTATGTTCTTAACTTACACTCTTGTGTGGATGACATTTTTCTTATACCCAGTAATAGGAATCCAAGCTCCCGAAGCCTACATCGTCACTCCGGCGGTATTAGTATTGAACTGCGGTATCAAAGCTATAATATATTTGGTTATGAATAAAGAAGTAAGTGTTCTAAAAGGTAAATGAGAGAAGCTTAGGATTGCCTCTTGTCCACGTGTAGGTTAGCAATTGATAGAGAAGCTTTGTGGGCGAGGTTTCACGAACAGCTGTGGGAGCAGCTTGTACTGTAAACAGTGGAAAATCAGCAGCCTGATGAACGGGACTCACCAGATGCGCTTGTCTGAGCATACGCCTTTCGTAGCCCATTTGGCCAAATTGAGTTTTCGACGAAGTGGGGACTCATTTGTCATCTTGCAAAATGACTACTCTGATCCGTACATGATTAGCTTAGAGGCTTTTTAGAAGCTCTTTCAATAGATGAGTCAGCCTAATCACCTCTTTCTAAATGATGAAATTAAGTGAGACCTACTACCTTGCGAAGAAAAAACAACAAGGCTGTGGTGACATAAACAGGGAACTCCAAACGGTCGCAGACAAGGGTTGGGAGCGCAGCGCGGCTTTCTTGGGCAGAGACACGGGAGCTCAGCATGCTGAGCGCCTACGTCTCCGCCCACGAGAGCCGCACCGCGGTCCCGACCTTTGTCTGCGACCATTTGGAGTTCCCTATAACTTCCAGCTTCATATCTGCAACTTCTCTATTGTTTCGACCCTTTCCCAGGTTTATTATTCCCTCAGTGTTCTGATAAGATATTTTCAGATTCGTAGAGCTGCTCGTCAGCTAGTGCATAAAGAGGATACCTGCACAACTCAAGTCGTCATGCCGAAAGGCTTGCCTTCTAATCCAAATAACCTAGCAACATCATCAACTGGCCAGGCGACTGTCTCTCACTAGTCTTCCCGAAGGATTGAGAGAGTACATCTGATTTGTGGTCAAAGTTAAGGATGAGTTAATAACATTTTATATCAAGCGAAGTTGATCATGTAATCACCCATTCACTCTAATCACCATTTGTGTTCTGTATTTGCTCACAAACGAATTCAGTGGAGGAGTTCGTCTATAAATTTGGGCACTCAAATCCTGCTTGTCATAGCGTGATTTTTGTTCATAATGAGATTCCTCCTGTTTGAAAATTCAATGTTTTCTTGTTTTTCTTGTTTTTTTTGTCACTTGTATTCACTCCTCAAACGGCTGTCAGTTGAGGATTACATCAAATGATTATTTCATTGTGTACTAAAAGAAGTGGCGCGACATTCGACAGCTGTTTTTTCCGATATCTCTACATTCTCCACAGAGGAGCTTATTTGCCACCTAGCGGATATATCCATGAACAGCGCCGAACTGTTGCTCTACGTAATGTATCATATATGCACTTTTATGCGAGGAAGGTGATACTTCTACAACAACCGCTCCCTTCATTAAGAAGGAAGCCACTATCTTCTTTTCACCAAATACCGGTCCAGTACAGTTAGCTCGTCACATTTGAGAAAAGTTCTATTGAGAAGAAAATGTGCACTGGTAATGAGCTAGGCGTTGCTGTTCTCTCTTGAGGTGCACTCCGTATTTGACTCCCATTTGTAATAGCAGCTTTCTACCTGCGCATACGCTCCATATTTGATCGAATAAATGATGTACAACTATGCATCGTCGATAACGAGCATGGTACTAATTTATAGATCAGAACGCAAGGTTCGACCATGACTAGAGTCGAACAATCAACTGTGTGCGTTCGAGGAACATCTCTGAAGGGCTTTGTATGACTATTCCAATACATCTACTGGGCACAACTATTATTATCGAATTGCAGACAAAAAAAAACTTACGTCTTTATCTGATAGGGTGCACATCCATTCTATCGACGAGTCGACTCTCTCCACATAAATCGCTTCACTTTATTGTGGGTTTTACTGGATCTGCGAGATTTGACGGACGAATACAATGCAGAAAATCCAAAAAAATTCAATGCTTCTGAAGAAGTGGGAGAAATCAGCATTTGACTGTCTCATACTCTATCCTCCACTCTCATATGAGATTTATTTTTTTATTTTTTTAAACAATACAGGATCCAATAGTCCACCAACGCTTCACTGTTTCAAGAATACGCGACCATTGGTAAGCAGAGGTATCGCTTTGATATTACATTGATTTGCCAAAGAATAAGCAAACAGAGTACCTTAATGAGTTAGAAACATTAAATGCTTGCTGAAAGCTAAGAGGCTTGGATAAGATTGTTATTTATGTATCAAAGGGCAGTAGTGTGCACCTGCAGTAAAGGACCCGTTCGGTGGTCAGAGCCCACTTCTCAACGCAATCTATACCGGAGACAAAGAGGGTAGGTGTTTGCTAATATCTCTGGAAGCAGTGCTGATCAGCACATGATTTCAGAACGCACAGTCAGGCAACATTGTCTACTGCTCGCCTCTCTTTTTTGCGATTGAGGTAAAGCTGCAATGTTGGCCAAAACCTCCTCTGCGCAAACGGGACGGTAGGAGTAATGTTGACGAGTGCACTTCTGCTTCGCACTTCACTTACGCTTGTCCATCACTTCATTCCTGCACGAGTCCACTACATCTCCATCGTGAATGTGGAGCACAGCATCTATGAATATGTCGTGCATGTACGTCAAGCATGGGTCTATTTTCATGGATTGCACAGGAATTACAGTCAGAGCGACGTGGTAACTAGAGGAAGTTGTAGCCTTCCTCCCGAAATGTCGATGATAAGGTGATCAGAAAATAGCCGATCAAATCTACAGAAAACTCAGACCTGTAATGTGGCCTCTTTAAGAGTATGCTAAAGATCCTAAACCATTGCTACAGAAAAGGAGGCCGTTCTCCTTACCAAGATAGAGGTGTATCATTGCATCATTGATTGGTGGTACCCAATTATATTTGAAAGTGTTATTGGCCAGCTAGCACAATGCCTCCAGGGCTGGGATTCATAAAACGATAACCGAGCAAACCAATGACGGCTAGCTTTATTGGTTTTAGCATATACTACGCAATACAAAGAGGCACAGCACATGAGAGTTCGTTTGCAAGCATGATTCTGTTTAGTTATGCGTTCATGGATCCTAGCCCAGGTCTCTCCAGCTTTTCTTGGTTGGTAAGAAACAAAAAAGCAAAGGCGATGTCAGAAAAGGTGTTGAAGAGTTCTAGCGCTCCAATTATCTAACAGGTATGTGAAAAAATTTCCGCTCTCTAGCGGTAAGTAGTTATAATAAATAGTTATCCTTGCAAATGCTTTGTAAGCGCTGCTTAGTTTTGTTGATTAGACATCTATCAATAATATTCTTGTTTTGATTTGCATTAACATTGTTGTGTTTCACAGCGGTAATCATGGTGAATTCGAGCCAAATAAGCATTTTTTGTCGGAGTAACCCTACCGTTACTCTATGAAAAAATGAGTTGCGATACGAGATGGATAGGATTTTTGCTCAGCACCTCAAATAACCCCCGTGTACAAAGTTCCAATGGAGAAATTCTTGTTTGAAATTTTTGGGTCCTCAATGTGGAGTGGTGCCTTTTTGGGAAATGTCACAAAGAGGAAACGCTTGAAGCGCTTCGCTGGAATGTGCTTCCTCTGGTAATTTTACATCGGCGGTTTCCGCCTGATTTCCTGGGAAACTTCGTGCAAATCGTGTATTTTGCGAAATCCGCAGGTTTCCGGGAAAATTCCGGTTAAATCTCGAGTAAATCGTGCATTCTCAAAATTACCGGCGGGATTCGCCTAAATGTCGCGTATATTCCGGTTAAATCTGGTCGACGGCGGATTTCTCCTAAATTCCGCCTAAATTCCCGGTAAATTCGGAAAGTGGTGAATAATGCGAGAAATTCTGCCACCTTTCGAGGATTGACGTGCGGCACTAAATTTCCTTATGAACTTCATGTTGTAGTGTTCAATGTGCTATTTGAAATGCTTGCTTTATAAAATGAGTCGATGCTGTTCAATGCCCCTTGTTCTCGCGAGAAAAACCTTTAAATGTTTGCACCTCCATGTCGGTGATTTCCGCCAGAATTTCTAGGACAAAATATGAGGGTGTGGCACGAAATTAATCAAAATTTGTATGGAGTTTGAACGGAATCCAGCAAAATTGTGCACATTTTACTCAACTAGAAACCAACGACCTAGAATATGCCTTGTTTGGTGATCTTGTGCATCTGGATGAAAAATCGGGATCAAACTTTAAAATTACAGAATTTGTTCATTTTGAAAGCACAAAAAGCAACTCGCGCAACATGCGAAACAACAGCTTCAATATGTAGAGGTGTTGAATTGTTCGTTCAGGATAAGCAGAAGATCTGAACGAGTGAACTGCTTCACCACAACTACGTGGCGATTACTCATACTTTTCCGAGCAATTTAGGCGAAGTTTCCTAGGAATTCAGGCGGAAGCCGCCGGTGTGCCAGCACCAGAGTCCTCATGCGGCTTATTCGGCAGGCTGTGTCCTGTCAGACTACCATTTGTTTCGGTCGATGTCCTACGGGCTTTCCGAGCAGCGCTTCCAATCTTTTGAAGATGTCGAAGAATGGGTGAAGGAATGAATCGAGTTGGAGGACGAGGCTTTCTAAAGCTACGGCGTCCGTCTTCACCCAGAAATATGGGGAAAGGCTATGGCCAACGATGGCCAATACTTGGCTGATGTATCTACTTCGTTCCTTTTCCAATAAATACTCAATTTTGCTTCAAGAAGGGCGGAAACATTTCCACATACCTAATAGAATACCCATCTTCTGAGATATCCTCCCTTCTAAAGTTATGGGATCTGCCCTCGTTTAGGGTTGCGAACACAGTGGTTATTACAACACTTCTTGACTGATACTGATTTGTAATAAGGTCAGAAAGGAAGGAAACAAAATGTAAGTTTTCTTCAATAATTTCTCGAAACCAAATACATGTGACTAGTATTGAAGAATATTCAGTAACTCTCAGTGGGCATGCCAGGAAGATGGCGGTAATCGCCATCTGATGTCGAAATAGCGTGAGTCATGGTATTCTACGGGTTCCTATCAATTTTTCGACGAAACAAAAACCTTCAAGGCTCTTGCTTATCAGTCCAGTTAAACCCTTCTTCCCATCACTAGGTACCCCTATGGCGTTTACAAATGTGTTGCATTCAAATCACATCACTTCGTTGCGTTTTCCTTCTATTTCGTCGCAGTTTCATTATTTTTGTGAGCATTTTCTTACATCCACGTCATACAATTTCCTTATTAATCCAGTTATCGTATATATTTGTTGTTATTCAATGCCATGATAAAATTTCTCTGATTTCTATTATCGATTTGGTTTTATAGACTTTTCAGCTGGCGATGAGTGGTGCAAACGACCTCTTCAGCACTTCATACCGTCTCAGCGTCGTGAACCCCAGAAGTAGTTCGTAAGTTGGTCGATGCGTTCTTGTCTAGGGTAGCCAGTAATAGCCCGTATTCGTTGTATGACCAATTTCACTGATGGATTCGTGGTCCATCTCATTGTCGTTGAGCAACTGGAGATGTGATCTAACCCAGTCCTTTCTTTCCAGTTGGATTGATAGTTTCATTTGATGACCGTTTTGGAGATCCTTTTGTTTCTCTGGACTTTGCTGTGCTGATTTCATTTCTCGGACTCATGCTCTTCCTGAGTTTCTATGTAGCTCTGTGTCGTCAGCAACCCAATATTCCCATGTTCCCTGCTCTAAGTATTTAGTTTAGCTCTTTGACCATGAACTATATTTCTGTAGGTTTCGGATCATTACCACTCGAGGGCTAATTTTACGGGTTATTGTCCAGATTATTGATTGAGAAAACGATGGGGTTAGACCGCAGCGAATAATAAATCCGTTGGTACATGCGTAATGATATGCAATGTTCTTCCTATTCGTTTCTTTTTTCTTTCGTTCTTACTACTTCCTATTCCCTTAAACTAAAAGATAAGAGCATACGTCGCGAATCGATGTATCACTGGGCCCAGTAGGATGACCGCCCAATGTCACGTACATGAAATGGAGTAATGAAACCAATGAAACGAAGGAGATGTTGCTTGGTAAGATCATATTATAAATGAGGAGGAATTCATAGTTAGAAAGGATTTACTAAATGTAGTTATATTAATAGCGTAGCTTTATTAGGAATAAATGAATGGAAACATAACTGGTTGGTACAATCAGTACGCGATCAAGACATGCGAGCTGTGGCCAGCCCAATCTACTAGTGGAATGAGTAATGGGTGCTGAAGGTTTCATTATGTTGTAAGCAATGTATTAGAATTAAGACCGTGGGTACATAATAAAGTGACGACAAAATCAAAGAAGTGAAATAATAAAAGAGTATGAATAAGAAAATGTTGTAATAAAAGTTGGAAGGGCGCCATCATTTTGGCAAGAGAGTGACGCCACCCAGAGGCCGGAACCTATAGATAGCTGATAAGGCGGATGTGGTCAAATTCAGATCACAGCTGTCTCAGGCGCGATCGAGCGATCGTGGACACGGCACCCCGGTTCTGGAATCACCTTTGAGATTTATAGAATGAAGGAATCTTTATGCAATGTTGATTGTTATACAGTGGTATGCATGATTCCCCGCGAATTGCAATACAGGAAATCTCGCTTTCGATAGTCTCCATTTGTGGAGAACTGAAGGTGCACATTGATGTGGACGTCAAGGGAGCTATCGGCGCCAATGAACAATATGCCGCCGCATAACGAACACCTTGAATTCTCCCTAAAAGAATGGGTTGAAAAAAACGTTTTTTTTTTTGGCGCACTGGTAAGGAATCCAGTATATCAATGTGATCAGCATTGCCCAACGATCTTTTCATTTCAAAAAAAAAATTCAAAATCATTTCCGAGGTGAGGCAATGCTGTCAAATGTCCTAGGTTCTTTTGATATCATGCTAATAATTCGCGTAGCAAATTTCACTAACATGTCCTATAATGCAACGAGTTCTTCTTTTCTCAAGAACTCTGCGGGTTTTATTAAGAGCTACTGCATTTCCACCTCCCCAAACATCTTTGTTACCTCCGATGACATCCTCACTCGGAAAATAAGTGTGAAATAGTTTAGCAAATTTGGCGTTCGCAGTTTCCGTCGTAAAGTTACGCACGCACTATGTTAGGTGCTGATAAGATAAATTTTATGCAAATAGAAGGTTCCACGATTGCGTGGACACTAAAGTGCGACCGATCGCCTCAGCGCTTTCTCTCCTCTGCACCCCCACTTTCATAATCTGCACTGTGATTTTATCAACTGATTCAATAATGTTTCGAGCGATCCTGAAATAATCTCTTAAAAATCATTTTGCTGGAAAATTTCCCCTTCTGGGACTTTTTGAAGAGGCCTTGAGGACCAAAACGCTAGATATTTGCCGTAGTCTTCGCAAAACCTCGGTACATTTCAGTGTGCGCGCAAGCCATTTCGTTTAAATATTAGCCGTGGGCCAAGATATCGGCACTGGGGCACGTTTCAAGTGTATCCAGTGTTTACTTGAGGAGTTATAATGAGCTCTTGGTAACCCTCTGCTTTCTTCAAATATTTCTTGAAAATGGAACCAGTTACGGGCGCAAATTCAGTCTTTCCAAGTTATTGTAATAAGGAAGAGTTCATGGACCCCCAAACTTTCCTGGTTTGAAGTTCAGTATGTGGGAAAATCTGCTTTTTATTTGCTGCCTGATCACATATCAATGCAATACCATTGAAAAAGAATCGAGCATACCCCTTAAAAACGAGCCAGTTCTTTTCATTCTGAATAGAATCCGCATCTGGATTGCCTTCACTTCTTTATCGAGAGATAATTCGCAAAAAAAAACATCTCACTCAACAGTCACCAATCACGGCAAGGTAGAAGTGCGGAGAAGTGGCGACCAATCAGCGATGGCTGCTCTGCCCCTTTGCCACCATCCCGTTCTGCAAGGCAAGAGTTTTTTGAGTGATCTATATTCTAAATCACTAAGAAAAAAAAAACAAAAAAGAATCATACTTATTTTTGTTTCATTCCTGCCGTCGTACGGAAATTAGATAAGAGCATAGTCTTCAACTCATCAGTAGTGAGGGAAGGTCATACAAAAAGGAAAATATCAAAAGTAGCATGAGTCACTAACCTTCTGCATCTTTGGTCCTGTGCAGCTAGTCATTGTTCGTTCGCTCGTTCTTCCCGCTCCTCTGCGTCCTATGGTTTGTGCGTTCTCAAGGTTGAGTGATTTAACATCATCCAGGAGAGGAGCTTCTCTGGATTGTATTCGATTACAACTAAATTCTATCGGATAGAGAATCCCATATCCAAAAAAAAAAACAAAAAAGAAACAAAAAACTCAAAAAGATT
>KN768075.1:0-13729 GCA_000816745.1 Ancylostoma duodenale | reverse complement strand
GGCATACCTTGAATTTTTTCCTAACTTCACGAGGATCTGCAGCCTTGGGAAGAGAACTTTTCAGTTGACATTATGTACGTTTCCATACCATATAAATAGTATATTCTCAAAAATGTTTTGGATCCGTGATTGCTTCTTCCTGTAGCCGGTGGCAAGGCGACAAAAATCAATGCAGCGAAAAGTTCGTCAACTTTGGCGAAAGTGGCAGCGGGAGGCAGGTCCTCTTGGGACTCCCACTCTGCACTGCCATAAAGAGAAAACCTTACCCTATTACCTTAGGGCCGTCACTCTCTTCCATCTCCATTCTTCCGCCCATGACGGCCTCCCAAGCAAAACCTATTTTTCCAGCAAACCCTAGCAATTAATAAATAAAAAATAAGTAAAAATAAATAGAAAAATAAATAAAGAATAAATGGATATAAACAAATGAACTAAATACCCCATGCCTCATGCCCTAACCTATGTGGGAGACAACCCTCACGACAACCTTCACTTTTGCGAAGGTTGTCTCCCCACTATTCTAGCTATGTCATCACCTAATCTTAGCATCTGTCTGTAACTGAGTGCAGTCGGAGTTGCTTGACTTGATCCAAGCGTCAAAGAAAGAGTCTTTGTCAAATCGAGTTGACATTAACAGGCAATCCATTTCAAGGCCTAGCCAACAGAATCGCATGGGAAGCTTTAAGAACAACTCTTTGGTGGTCATTCCGGAAACTTTTCAAACGGCCCTCGTAATATGACTGACTCACACGACTTCTGCTCATGCGTCAAAAGGAACATTGTTTTCGAATTTTGATAAAAAGGCTATTTGAAAAGCACTTTCAATCAAACCTGAAAAACACGGTGAACAATTGTCTGGGTGGAATAGTGAATAAAATAAAAATAGTAATAATACCCAATATAGGATTGCTGTACACGGTTCGATAGAGAAAACTCTCATTACATATTAGACAAAGCCGTTTGAGGAATGATCTATGTCGTGCGCGCGGCAGGCCTCAGACTCAACCATGTCAAGCATCCATATTTTCGGACTTCTTGACACCTATTGTGATCTTAATAGAAGAGCAGCGCCGAAACTCCGTATATTTTCTGACTCATCAGTTGTTACTAATTAACGCAAGCATCACGTATCCGTGGAGCGCATTAGTTTTCCTGAAAATCCGTCTCAAAATTTGGAAAAGGCGTCAAATTTCAGAGCCCATTTTATGCTTGTTATTTCAAATCCGGCACCAGTTTGGCACATCTTGACATAGTACTCTTTCTCCTCTATCCCACCATAGCCGAGCTGTGTCTCAGCTCTTCTGGATCTTGAGAAATCCTAAGCGGAAAGTGGATCAAATCCTAAATGTTTAGGACAAATTCCTTGATTCCTTATTCAGCCCCCCCCCCCCCCCCCTCCTCCTCAAAATGAAGGTCCTCCCTCGTGACTCGGCTGAAAGTGAACGTGGGTTGGGAATGATCGCCATGGTATTCCAGTTGTGATCAATTTCAAATAGATTTAATGTGGGGTGTTCTGGAACAAGTGAAGAACTAAGAACAGTCCTCTCAGAAATTTTAGGAATCCCGTGTGCACCTTGTGGTTCATTGGCCTGGAATTCGATCGTGCAATGGCAAAGGCATTTGACCTAACTGTGGAGATTAGCCAGTTTCATCATATAATTGTTACGACAGGAATTAAAATGAAACAGTACAATGAATACATGAAGGTAATTCTTTGTTTGTTTTCTGTAACAGAGACTCAGCAACCACCTCTACCTTTTTTCTCGATTTCTGCGTTTACGTTTCCTTTTTTGTTCTATGTCGATGCTCCTAGTTCAAAACCAATTGTTTCAAAGTGGGAATCTGGCGAAGTTCTCTCCCGTATAACGGAAATCACTTGCTCCCCTGACTGACGTTAAACTCCACGCTTTGTTTTCGTGCAGGTGGTCCAGTTTACATGCTTTCAACCCTTCATCGACTGTCCGAGTAATTTGCAGAGATTCTCAGGTTTTTAAGTTTGCATAGGTGTTCCACATCTTTTTAATTCGGTCTCAACATCTTTCACATTTTTCATTGTTTCGTTGAACTCGGAAGTGGTATCTTTCCCTACTAATGAAGAAAAAAAATCCATTTAGAGCACTTAATGAATATATGACTCATTTCAGTCTCAAAGTCTTTGCTGGGGGTTTTGAAGATGTTTATCACGAATGTTCGCAAACGAAAATAGAAAATTGCGAACGAAATGGTTCGTTCCAAGTTCAAAGAGGAAAGCTGCAAAAATGGCAGTAGTTCCCCATGGTTGTTTTTTTTTGTTACCACCTCACTCAGACCGTGGCCCCGTGGTAAAAATCGGGATAACGGTGCAAAGGACGGATAAAGCAAAACACCTGGTTGACGGTTTGACAGATAACCGGCTGTAGATATTCAGCTCGTCCCTAGTCTACAGCCTTTCGCTCGCGCAATCCCGTGTCTATGAATCTGGGAGCATCCAGAGACGTCTTTTCTTTTGATTCCATACGTTCGGTATAGTTGAAGACTCAAGAGTAGGTTTTTTTCCTGTAGAAGTGTTTTCAAGGTTGATCTACAGTACGTTCGACGGGCGGATGTTGGTCAGTGGATTGCCAAGGAAGACTACATGCGAGGACGCCACGCCGTTAGACGTTCAATCGCGAGGACATCATCTGGAACTGGGTCCTCATCAAGTCTAGTGGGTTACCATAGCTATTTCTTCTTTCATAACTTTTAAATCTTTTATTCCAATTGATCGTTATTATGAGGATTCTCGAAATCCCATTGAATTATCAATAACAGGTTCGTTTTAAGTCTCGCTTGGTGTCATCTTCAACAGAGAATTTGAATGTTTCGGCCAACTCTTCCTCGTCTGAAAACCACAACACTATCACTGGTTCTACTGTTGGCAATCCAGAATCAGTAGCCAGGAGTTGCTCCCCTCCAGAGGTAGGATAGCCCCATCACTTGTAACCTACACATTTTCTTTCCAAAAAAGACGTTCAACGTGGTTGCTAGCGAGTGTCGATCGTTTCAATTTTCACAGATGACCAGTCGAATAAACAGCGTAGAGATCAAGCCAGAGGGAAAGGAAGGCATAATTGAAACTCCACTCACACCTGTTTTTAGTGTAGGGGGTGATGCAATCAGGTATGTTCGTATTTGAATAAAGAGGAACTGCAAAGCATGGTTCTTCGTATTCTCAGATTGGAAGGAGACCGACGCCTATTAGATGTATCCCCGATGACGCGGAAAAGATCGAGTGAAACGGACTTAGGTCATGATATTCCTAGTAAAAAATTATTACATGTGAAATCTGACAACAGCTTACCTGTGATCGCTGGAGATAGTGGTGAGTTGTTTCCAAGATTCCTATATCTGAAGAACGTCTTTGTGCAAGCGTAATTCTTCATCAAAAAGAAAAGAGGAACTCGGAAAATTTTTCGGTCATGATTCATTCGAAGCTTTTTTTTTTGCGAAAGCCTCTGATAGCAGAACGAAATCGAAGTATTGAGAGAGGGCGTTGATTCAGACACATGACTAGTTGATAACGAATCCCTCTCAGGCCTTTCCGGTGGTTTTGAAGGAGAGTCCAGACTTCTGCGAGGAGAGGGGGTGGAGAAGGCATTAAATTCTGAATCCAGAATAATGCTTAAAAGATTACAAATGTGCTAAAAGGCTGCGAAGAGCCCATCACTTTTCTAAGTATCTGCAGAAGAGGCAAATGATTGCTGAAGTGATACTTACTTTGGCCATCCTGTTTTTTTTTTACATGGCTATAATGGAAATGTTGGCGAAATTGTGATTTTGAGGGCACATTGCTATAGTGCTCGACAAATCTCAATAGTTTTTTAGTGTTCTTGGCAACGAAAGCGAATTTCATTGTTAAACTTTGCAATATGCGAAGCGAGCGCAGACCCTGTTTGGGCAATGCGGCTTGTGTAGTGGTTTGAAAACTCCAATTTTTGTTTCTATTTTTCAGCATCTTGATTTGGAAATACGCTCAGCGATGGTTGCAGCAGTTTGTATTTCTTCGCAGTGTTACCTCGTGTACAAATTTTGCTATCATTCCCCATTCTAACGTATTCCCATTTCTGATGCGTGCACGCTTTTCTTCCATTTTAAAGCACGCTTTTGAATACCTGTCTGTATCAATTACTGACCCACTTCTTTCATTTTCTACGATGAATGATCTGCATCGGAGTTGCTGCTTGGAACAGTGCGGTGGATACTACAGTGTAAGCATTTTCTAGTTCCTGCTTTGTGGACACCTCTCATAGTGAGGAATATGTGATCTGGTTTGATTTTCTTGTATCTGTTTGTTCATTTTTGTGGATTTGTGTTCAAAAACGATGTAAAATCTGCACAGTTGTTCCGGGTCTAGTGTTGTTATGCTTGTAATTTTTTTAGTAGAGCATTCATAAGTTCTCTAAAACTGTTCGTCTTTTCCTGTTCCATTGCGCTAATCATTCATCATATTTGATCGTTTATTTTCGTTGGAAGTTATAATTGAGTGCATTCTATTTATTTCATTTCAAAAGCAGAAAAAAGTGTTGTTGTTTGTTCCTACTTCAGTTTCAGTAATAGTGACAACTTTAAAAGACCCGGAAGGGAGGTATTTGTTACCAGTTTTTGTGGTAATGCTATCTGTGTTGACAACAACACGACCGAGTTCTCTGGCAATGGCACACGTAACTCTAATTTAATGTTCTCCGCTTACATACCTTGTGTTGTCGAAATTTAATAGATACATGTTGCAGCCAAGCCCCAACTGTTCATTCTACATTCGTTATCTACTGATTTCATTAGTATTGAACAGTGTTGTATACAAATTCTTTTAGTTAGAAAACGCTCCACTGTGGAGGGAACAAAAAAGATTTTCGACCGTATTTGTGTGTGATTAGTATTGTTGACGATGATTATCACCCATCCTTATGACAATGAGAGGAATAAAAGTAAAAATTGGTATCTGATGATAGAATCAGTGGAACGGTCATTTCCACTTTGCTTATTTTTTTAATTATTGCAATGTGTTCATTTGATGAAGTTAATTAATTGTATAATTCCAAGCTCCATTATTTGAATGTTAGTAAGGGTACGAATGCTTTGATCCTTGTCAGAATTTCCTTAGTTTCATCATTGTTCTCAGTAGTAGTCGTGACAACATGATTGTACTGTTGAAAGAGGAATCACTTCTTTGATCAAAACTACTTTTTCCAATAGCACTGGCTATAAATGCAGCTATGAATACTCTCGTTGAAGTCCCTTCTTTTCACTCAAAACAGTACCTGCTTCTGTTTCCCGAGACGATGTGTTTAAATCATTCGAAATTATTCAAATTGAGCATATGTACCTCTACTCAGTGTAACGGGTAGAGGAAACTCCAAAAGTTGAGGTCCTTGCGTACTCTTTTCGCAGCCTGTGTGGACGCGTTAGAGTAAGAAACAAAAGGATTGGATAAGCATGAAAGCGTGGATGTTGCTGCAATTTCTCAATGCGCGGACAAATTCTATTAATGACATGACTGTCAGGGTGCGCATGTGATTTCTCCACATGTGCTGGTGTGTGCTGATGGGCTCGACAGTTGAAGTTTCCCGTATGCTTGGGCAGCACATATTGAAATTTGATGCGCTTGATTGATTAGCATAGACCTGCAAATTGGGCCTTTCGATGGTCCTAGATGGTTAAGAGCTGAAAGCTGTAGGGGAAGCACACGGAATTCAAGTTATGCATTCATACAGTGGACGTCTATGGCATTAGCCCAACCGCGGCCTCGAGAAGGACGCAACAGCGCCGCGCGCGCCGTAACCGATGTTTTTTGCCGTCTACTGACACTTACCACCCGCGCGCGTCGCGTCAGGCCGTTTTGCCTTTTTCATATAATCGTTAGTCGTTTTTTGCTGTTGTTATGCTAATTCTAGCAGTTTTTCTACCCGATTTCGCGGATTTTTGACCAGTCTGGGAAGAAAAGCGCCTAGAAATAGCATTGCGGCGGCAGACGACACCGATCCCTGTGCGCGGCGCGGTCGCGCTGCCTCCTTCACAAAGCCGCGGATAGGCCACTGCTATTGAAGTCCACTGTAGATAGTAAGGTAGCCGCTATACTCCTCGAGGGGTATAGCACCTTGCGTCGCCGGCGACGGCAGCCGCCAGTGTTGGCGACCGCTCACAATCGATACACACACCGGCGCCGCAGTCGCCAACATTGGCGGCCGCTGATCGCCAATGTTGGCAAGCAGTTGATAGGCACCGACGTCACAGTCGCCGGCGACGGCGGCCGCCGCCGCTCTGCCCACAATCGATGCGTATCGGCCTCACAGTCGCCGGCGATGGCGACGCAAGATGCTACAGTCCTCGAGGACTCTAGCGGCAGTGTAATGTCTCACGTTTCTCTCCCAACAACATCGCACTATATGAAGCAATTCGGCGTGGTAAGTTGTCTCGAATGTATTTCCAGCAGTTGGGACAAAATGAGTGTTATAAACCGCCACCACGTGGCCACTACTCCGCTCACTTTTTACTAGAAGAAATTTTATTCTCCACAAGCATAAAATGACGTGGAAAACGCTCTCCACCACTATACTTCTTTAGATCCTTATGCTGATTTTAAGATTTTTATGTGAAAGGAATCTCCAGGAGCTGCTGATCCCAATGGTATATGTGATTCCGTGCAAAACTGACGAAAAAATCCGTTTCCGAGTCCTAATTTTTGAGGAACTTGTGGGCGGAGCCGAGGGGCGGCGCCAAGGCACCGTCTCAATATTTCTCTCTCGAGATCCCCGCCGGGCAGATTCGTAATTCTCGTGAGAGTTCTTGATCCACTCCCATCGGAATAGAAACTGCGCTCCAAGAGTGACGAGCAAGAGGATACGAAAGGAGAGCAAGAGGTGAGATCCCTGAAATTTCGCATTGGCTGCGCCCAGGCTCCTTACTAATTGGACTCGAGAGCGGGTTTTTTCGCCAGGTTTTAACGGAATCACATACTGTCTTTTTCACCAATCTTACCACTTGGCAGGCTTCCAAGATGAGGTAAGTCTCGCCAGTTGTTATAGGCGAGACATGTTCTGACACGTTTCCAGTCACTGATAGCGCTTAGTTTCCAAGGTTTGACGTGTCTTGTGTAGCTACACGCAAAACATTGAATCGCTCTAATTTTTGGAACAGATAGTACAGGCAGCGCCAATCATGGTCGGTACTACTGCGGCCTGGGCGCCGCAGCACCCACGTGGCGCTGGAGAGGCAGCGCTTCACATCCACAGCATCCAGACGAGACACGTATAGTGGAGTCCTTTTGACAGTGCGTTCTCCGCGGCAGCGGCTCTGCTGGCGTTGGAGCACGCAATGCAGTCGGTCAAACAGTTGACCCACGACCGATCCGGGTTCTTTGGCGAGTTTTATCGTCTGTTCCCTTCTTCAGTTGTTCTAAGAGCTTAGAAAGAACAATATCAGAGAAAACAAGCGATAAAACTCTTCAAAGATGCCAAATCAATCATAGGTCAGCTTTTTGACCGACCGCGCTGCGTGCTCCAATGCCATGCAGCCGCTGTCGCGGAGAACGCACTGTCAAAACGACTCCACTATAGGTGGTGCCACGCTGCAGACCGCGCGAGTAGCGGTCGTGATTGATGCTGTTTGTACAGTGAAGTAGATCCGCCTCGTCCTCCACCCGTACTGCCTGAGATCACACGTGGCGTCCTGCTGGCGATCGATACTCATCCGGTTGGCTACGCGAACACTGCCAGCAGGACGCCACATGTGATCTCAGGCGGTGCACCTTGAGGACGAGGCCGATCTACGGCACTGTACGGGCGGTTGAGAAATGAGTCGGTATTGGTGCATTTTTACGTGAAGAGATTAGAGGGGCCTTTGGCAATTCGCGCACGTTCAAGCTTGTTAGTCGCAGTGATTTTTAACTTCTTAACATGTTAGAAAGGGTCACTGAAATGATGGGAGTACGTGGAACACATGCCTCCGATAAGTGGCATACCGACTCTCCTGTGAATGCCCTGAGGTCGCGGTAGAACAGTGAACAGAAAACCGCTGCTCCCGCCTTTATGTACAGTCTTTCAGAAAGCACTGCTTAATGCTGCACCGCCCTTCCGCTGTGCCATCCCGCACCACGTATGATAATGCGTAGGTGATGCAGCGCGGCTTAGCAGATGGGCGGTGAAGCGTGAGGCAAGGATTTTGAGAGAGACTAGGGAGGAGTGCTCAGACCTGATCTAGTTGTATGGTGATCAGTCATGTGGTAAAGTGAAGTGCCTGATATCATCTTTCGCACTACGTTTGGCTTTTTTTTTTAGATTTTAAGAAGGTGAAGTGATCAGACTGCGCATTCGGGTGGTAAAGTGCCGAGACCCCGTAGACCACTAGTTTTGCCTCCGCAGTTTCAGATCAAGCGCGCTCTGGTGCGATTCCACACGCCCCAGCATGACAAACTGACGCGCGACCGCACACGTCCGACAGTGATTTGTTGTCCAGGCAGCTAAAGTCGGCCGCACGCTGCTGTTGTCGGAGAAGCTAGGCGCGAGCGGCGCGAATTCCCGTAGATTTGAATTGGATGCATCAGCGATCTGTTCTGCCCATCACGAGCATCTGTTATCCCCATCACGATAGAATTCAAGTAGGTGCTCCGTTAGTTGTTTTTCAATTCATGCTTGGCAACGATCGTAATGCTCACGTTAGTTTCCTGTTGTACTGCTGGATGTTCCTTGATGTGGTTGCTACTCACAACTCTTTTCTTTAGTTTTCCATAAGGAAAACTGGTTCCTCAGACACTAATTTGCTTACTGGGTGCAGTCGTTCATGTCTGTAGTGCCTGCCAACAACTGGGAAAGAAACGCAATTTTTTCACGAAAAACAACACTTTTGGTATTTTTACTCCCTCTGGGCTGCGCTAGACATTGTATTCGAGAGTGAACAAAAGGAAAAGAAAAACAAAAACTGTAGGATTTTTTTACTGAAATGGGATTGCTTCGAACCCATGCTTTTTATAGACACAGTAGCGGCCACACATTTAACACGCCGCTAATTTTGGGCAACGAACTGGGCTGTGATTCAAGAAACGATAACCGAACAAACCCGTGATGGTTAGCGTGATCAGTTATAATGGTACATAGTGCTAGGAGATGCAGAACGTGAAAGTCTGTTTGCTAGTCCGGTTTCGCTTGGTTATGCGTTTATGAATTCTAGCCCTAGTGGGAGATTAAAATCCGTATCTCAGGCTTGGAATGAGCTGTCAAGGCGATACTCGAGAAAGTGACAGCACTATGTGGCCCTGGTCTTTTTCACTGCGCTGCTCCGGGAAGCCTCTGAACGGAATTGCTGCACTCGAAGCTAAAAAAGCAGTGCTTATGGAAGCGTCTGCATTCCTCCCCTACATCACTTTACTGAATTGAAAGGAAGCTGTTTTTCCTTATGATATAATAGCGCATTTTGGCAATACAACAATCATACGCAGTTCTTCCACTCAGTAAAAAAAAAGACAAAGAACATCAAAAAGGTCAAGAAACTGCGAAAAAAAAATTCGTGGCAAATTCAAAGATAAAGGACACATTTTGTCCGTGGATTTCTCTCCGATTTGTTCTCCTGACAAGCTTTCAGATGATGACGGGAAAACTTCGATGATTTCAATACTCCTTCGATCCACTGACATGGAATTTTCGTGCAAACATCATGGTTTGCGTTTGCCTCTGGCTCCAGCCTGTACGAAGAGTACAGAAATAGCTGCCATGTGAATATGTTGAGGGGATTATGCTTAATTCAGATCACTACTTTTTCTCGCATAGATCAACATAAAACATAATAAATTTGGAAAAACCGGTGAAATTGAAGCTTTTATTTTTTATGTCACTGTTAAAGGGCTGTGTAGCCTTAGTCAGCAACAGAAAGAAAGCACACATCGAGCCCCAACAACCAAACTTGATTTCGATTGCCCATCCCAATACTGATATAAGTGGAAATTTCCTTCGTCACGTGGGTTTGCACTATAAATTTGTGGCCACCACTGTGATTACTTCCGATCTCGTCCTCGTTGCGACGTCCGATCTCGTCCGAGTGTGGTCCGATCTCGTCCAAGTGGAGTCCGATCTAGTCCGAGCGGGGTCCGATCCCGTCCGTAACATGTCCGATCTCGTCTAAGGTGCGCAAAAGAGAATTTCGAGTGTAGTGTTCCGTGATACTCCACTTTTACGCCTGGTTTTGCTGTGTGCACACATTGTATAGCGCTGTAGTTTGAGCCGGAGGGATTTCCTCAACGTCTAGCCTCCTCCACGTCTTTATCTCCAACTAGAAGATCGCAGATTTACATGTTAGCTGCGTTTCATGGTTGAACACTGTCTTTAGTCTTCTCTAATACGACAAGAAATGATCTGCTTGTTGGGGATAACGACGTGGAGGAGGATAGGCGTTGCGGAAATCCCTCCGCCTCAAACTAAAGAACTATAACTGTTTTAACGGCACACTGTGAATTTCTAGTGATTGTAGTTTTATCATTGAGTCATTTGTACATGTATGTCAGCCCATGTGCGCATCCTTTTATGCTCTAGGGACAACGTCGATAACTATGCGACTAACGTCAGCTTGATAACTCTGCAGCACGAAGCCGGGAGCCCAAACGGTGTAATATTTCGAGTGGAAACCCTAGCAGCACTTGTTGCCAGTTGCTGCCATCCCTCAGCAATTGCTGCTAAAGGGACGAAAGCTTGAGCAGCAATCGAGGGGAGGATGGCAGCAGCTGGGAACAGGTGCTGCTAGGATTTCTACTCGAACCATCACGCCGTTTGAACTGCATTTGTGCTGCACAGTTATTAGAGAAATGCGGCTTCTAGCTTCTGGCAGAGGTGTGACTAGCTCACAAGGACGCTGTGTGGGATGCGCATCTATGGGACTCCCGTCTAAGGTGCCAGCACAACTGCTGCACGCGCGTTCGCGTTAGATTAATTATCTTAGATGCTTCAAACAGCATGGAGTATTTGACCGCTATTTTATACCATATCAGAGTGCACGAACAGAGACAAGACTTCGTTCGGACGAGATCGGACCCCGCTCGGACGAGATCGGACCTCACTCGGACAAGATCGGACGCCGCAACGCTGACGAGGTCGGACGGGCGGGGTTGGACGAGATCGGATACAACCCGCCACTGTACGTCCATCTTCTCAGTTATCCCCTCTCTTCAGACAAAAAGAGTTTCAGTAGTCACTGCAGTCCTGTTCTCTACTCCCCCCCCCCCCCCTCCTCCCCTGAGGTGGTGCTTGAAAGTTTCATTCATCTTTTTGACTTGCTGCTTTTTCTCGTTTTTCGGTTCATCAAAACACCGCTTTTCTTTTAATTGGCTAGTATAAGCTTTTTGCAAAGTCGAGTGAGTAAGGTGCATGATATCACTTTTTTTCATTTGGGCTATTATATTAATCGTCTTTGAAACAGGCGTTCGCACCGTAGGACATTTTGTTACCGAATACTAGTACGTGAAGGCAAAAGCCGAGTCGCTTCTCAGTGCACCGGGTTTTGTTGCTCTAAACCAAATCTGT
The DNA here is from genome assembly GCA_000816745.1 of Ancylostoma duodenale. Lineage (NCBI taxonomy): Eukaryota > Metazoa > Nematoda > Chromadorea > Rhabditida > Ancylostomatidae > Ancylostoma > Ancylostoma duodenale. Next base: position 2,210 of record KN768075.1, on the reverse strand, counting down.
TGATCCTACGAGCGGTTTAGTTTAATGTTCAGGCATTCGATGGATCCCAAAGAACGTGAATCGCATCTGGATGATCATTGCGGAGACGATTCGGGTCAAACGGCTCTTCCCTTTTCCCGTGTGAAAACTATAATTGCCACCGTTCCGGACGCCCTACCGCCATCTTCTGAAGCACTCTTTTGTGTGGCTAAAGGAGCTGAATTATTCATAGAATATCTAGTTAAGAATGTCGCCAAGAAGTATGGCGAACAAGTTGACTATGATGAAGTTGCTGAGTATGTCCAGGAGAATGATGAACTTGAGTATTTACATGATTTCTTTCCTAGGCGGTTGCCTTACGAAGTGGCGCTCAATTATGTTAAGTCTAAAGAGGAGGAATGACTTCTCTAGCGCTTTTTGCTTGCTCTTATCCATGAAGTAATTCTTGCAGAACTTCACTCAGAAATCTGTCGTGATTGCTTTATGTCTTTACTGTTTCTGAGCCTGCGAACTCTCGTCAATTTATAGTGGATGCGTGCACCATTCGCGCGTTAAACGCACGCATTCATTTTCGAAGGATTTCTATGAAGACCGGTGAACGCGCCAAGTATACTCTGATTGGAAATGCCGCGTTGTCGCTGCGAGATAACAAATGCGTTCGGTTCACCTGCGTCTGAGCAGCATCAGGACTAGGACTGCGCCCATCCTTCATCGTACAGACGTATGTGCATCAAACGCACGCATCTAGTGTAAATTGCCCTATATTCTTTCACTGTAGGTATTTTGAGGAATTGTTAGATAAGAATGAAGAATGTACACTGATACAACATTGTTTTCATTACCAGTATCGCATTGTTATAATAAACATCTAACCCATCAGCATGCCTCATTTTTTCAAATTCTGATCGCGGTCAGTATTCCATTTCTAGAATTTTCGGTGATCCCTGTTCACTATACTATACGTGCATTTACACCAACCTGTATACTAAAATGAAAAATTGAGTCCGGTGAGCAGCCAGTATTTCTAAGCATAATTGGTCAAGCCCACCCGCTCTGTATTCAAACTTGTGGTTCGATGGTCAAGCCCACCCGCTCTGTATTCAAACTTGTAGTTCGACGTATAGTAGGCCCTAGTTAGGCTGGTTTTCTTCAATATATTATACTTATACGCGAACGGCATCTTATTTTACAACTGACGATTACCGTAAGATCACCTGTTCACTGGACTGAACTCTTCATTTTGTGCCTGAACTTCCGGCTAACGCCACTGCTCAGACTTGTTTTGGTGATTGATTTGCTTGCCTCACGGTAGGTGACATTTTCCTGCGAGGGTTGCAATTTTGTGCCGTAATCTGCCTCATACACCGGTTGTTTACTAGGAATGCGGCGTTTCTAACATCTCTATCCTTGAAGTCATAACACGTTGGCTTTAGGCCGATAAGGTGAGAAAACAATGAAATACAAAGGTTAATCTAGTCCAAAAGGTAGGCGAAATCATCGCGTTATCTCTAAAGAAAAAGCTGTAAACAGGGCGCGATATAAATCCGCGAGGTCGCATCGCGGATATAAACGCCAGCTACCACAGGCGACCACTGGTCGTACATCCATCGACTTGGGATCAAGGATGAGCGGAATTCCGACTTCCGAGAGACTATCCCGGCGTTTTTTGTGCTTCCGACGAACTTAATTATATTTTAGTCCTGTAGGTTGAGCCGTACGGATGTCCGCAACACTTGCCAGTACTTCATGACGTCATTTCTAGACTGCGTATCATTTCCGAACATTGTCGCTGACTATGTCTAACACGTCTGTGAATGTCCTACTTGTTATAGATAACGACACGAAGGAATAAATTCATGCGATTCAACCTACAGGGGACGTCAATCATGACCACTATTCCCGCGGCCTGGCACCACCTACGTGGCGCTGCTGGATGCAGTGGATTTCGAGTGCTGCCTCAACAGCGCCGCGGGGGAAGATGCTGCGGCGCTTCAGGCTGTGGGAATTGTGATCGTGATTGACGCTTCCTGAACAGAACCATACACAGTGAGCGTCAATGAAACTGCGCTTTTTCACGACCTCGGGAAGCATGCGGCGCGACCGCACCGCTCGCTCCGGAGACCTGCTTTTCATCATATGATGAGGTTCCTTTCGAAGAACTCACCTTGTGAGTGTTTCGTTTCGATTTTTGGTTTGGATCGTTTCTGTACTGAGTTCAGCAGAAATTAGTT